>JAATLQ010035381.1:0-18498 GCA_013421005.1 Heliconius erato x Heliconius himera
AGCCCAAGCATAGCGCAATTTAAACCATGGAAGACCATTCGTTTGCTAGCCACATTCATGGTTGCGTACAACGGCTTGGCATCGTTGCAAACCAACCTTTAACCCGACGCAAATCGCTTTCTGTGTACATCAATTCCATATTTGTTTAAATGTTTATTGAAGTTATAAGATTTTTTGAGGCCAGTCGTGGCGCAGGGGCATTGAGTGTGACTGTAAAATCGACTGGTTGTGGGTTCGATCCCCACTCGAGGAGATGAAATATTTACTTATATTTATATTTTCATTTCTTCGCTCTGGTGTCGAGGCAAAGCGCGGCGTTGAGTTCCGCCACTCAACACGCAATGCCTCCAGAATTCGGCGGAAAGTGGAGAACGATGTGTCTTAACACTAGGTTCCCTCTGGCTACCCTGTTATGTGAGGGATACAGCGTGAAGCTGATAAGATTTTTTTTGTAAAAACATTTAAAAATCTTCAATCAATCATTAAAATTAACCCTATATTATGGCACTCTCATATTAAACTAAGTTTTTGTACTCTTTTTCTTAGAGTGTTACTACAGGTGATTTATAAAATCATTTTATATTATTATTTATTTATACATATAAATAGAAGGCCAGTCGTAACGCAGAGGCTTACTGACACTGACTGTAAAATCGACTGGTTGTGTGTTCGATTCCCTCTCGAGGTAATTAAATATTTATTTACATTTACATTTTCATTTCTTCGCTCTGGCTCCAAGATAAAAACCCGGTATTGAGTTTTGTCACTCAACACGCATTGCCTTCGGAATTCGGGGGAAAATGTGGAACTGGGAACCTAGTTACCTACCCTGCAGTATGCGGGATACAGCGTAAAGCTGATTTTTTTTTTAAATAACCTACAAATGTATATTAACTTTCATATAAATTTATTTTAAAACAGGGACGTTTAAATGTAACGTGCGTTGCGCGAATATTGTCAGTGTGGTCAGCGAGCGATTCACTTTTGCTTGATGAAGAAAGGCCTCAAATCGCTCCTGTCATGGGGAGTCGAGACACAAACTCAGGTAAGAAAAAAATAAAAGTATTGTAAAGAAATCAAACACCTAGAGGCTTTTACAGAATTTATATTTCTTCCAGAGTTAAATACTGTTAAGCTTGTACAATGTCTATCTTAAATTCTAATACAATATATCATTCTAGAGATTCTCTTTATTCTTCCGCTCCATGTCTAAATGTATATCTAATTATTATAAAATATTATTATATAGTTATTATAATTTTCCGACTACATAAAGCGTCATTTTTATTAATGTTTTTCTTTCGTGACAGTTCTATTTTATTTCCTTTTAAAAACATCTTTTTATTCAACAAAGAGGTTGATATAAATTATTGCGAATATTAAAACTAATTAATATAAAATCATTACAGTATATATAATTATATTTTGAGAAAAATCATCGGGGCTTCCCTCATCCTGGGCTTATCGGTTTGGCCGTTGTCATTATAATTAATATTTTTTGGTCATTTTTAAATGTTTTTGCTTTTATAGTATCTAATCTTTTTATTATAAATAAGTACATAAGTTTTATACATGTTAATATTTAAATGTTCTGGAATGGCACACTGAAAGCTCCATAATTAGATAACCGAGCTGCAGCTCCACATATTTTTTTACACAAATACCTATATATTTTTTGATTTAATTCTTTAAAGTCTGTTGTCTTATATTTTTCTTGATCCCACAAGGAGGTAACGTTGTATTTTGCTCTCCCGTGTGTGTGTGTCACGAACGGTTCTATTTTACTGGTCGATAAACGTCCCCAAATAACGCCCGTCACGGACTAGGGTAAGGGTTTACAACGTAGTTTAGTCAAGACTTACCCCTTTTTCGACCAACTTCGACAACTGTCGTGGAAAATTGGGACACTAAATCGGAATAGCTTCTAGTTTGGTTTATTTGTGGAATCTTAATTTTTACTGTTCCTATCTGTCCCTTTGTGCTATTATTACGGTTTTTCCGTCCCTTTATGCTATTATTATATGAGAATACTTTTAATAATTTAAAATAAACATAATAAGATAAGTTGTCTTATTTTTATATTTTCCGCTCATCTAAAGAAAAAACAGAGCCTTTATACGAACCATTTGTTAAGGTATCAAATTACAGTTCTAAGACTACTTAGAGCACAGAAAAAGTTAAGCTTCTAAATCAACACAAATTAAAGATACAAACGTTTACGGTTCTTGGCTGTATTTTGTATGAAATTCGCTGCATAACCTGTTATTATGAAATTAGGCATGAAGTGAGAATTTATGATACAAAGGAAAGAAAACATCTGAAAAATACAAATATATAGGTATTTCATAAAAAAATATATATATATTTGCATTTAATTTCATACAAAATTAGTACATAGGACGGCAAATTTAAGTATTAGAACTTGTTAACGTTGACCTACAATTCTAAAATTGATACGAAACCCTCTTCAGTGGGTGAGTCCAGCCATCATTTGGCCGGTTCTTTCATTTAATATTACAAAAACTCAATATAAACTCCCCAGATTCATTACTTTCATTTAGTTATACTCAGATGGGTTTTAAGTTATTTTTTTTTAAATATATGATACTTAAATGTGATAAATCTAGGCGAAATAACAATAGACTATGATAAGAAATACTATACCTTTTAATCCAATAATAAAATCTTCTTTTATTTGTCAACCATAAATGCATCACATTCGTTTATATGTTGTACAATATGGAGGTATATTAGAATATATTTAGATAACACAGGACGCAATATCCTGTGCTATTCGAAAGATCTCGCTTTAAAAGTATGAAAGTGTGAGAACGTGTTCCAGCGACGATAACTTCTCGCTTCACTTGACATTTTAACGCTGCTACCGTTTATGAAACATTCGCTTCAATTCGAATAAAATCATATTGTTCGAGATACTTTCTGCAAGTGCTACATTGCTGTCTGGGAACATTGCTTTTATGGAATTTTCAATGTTAGACAATTGTTATACACTGTGACTGTGACTTTGATTTACTTATGTTATGTCCATATACTGTTTATTATAATCTTAATATAGCCTTCATATTATGTAGGCATATTTCTAAAATATTTATTTTAAGCTAATTAGTAATATTCTTTTTAATGCTTTTCCAGATTTTTCTAACAAATAAGAATTAAAACGTCAAAGCTAAACAGAAAAAAAATACAAATCAATACAAAATAATATAAAATACAATCAAGAATTTACTAGGTTTATATAGTAGTAGTCAGATTAATTTTATATATTTTTCAAATCATATTATTTATTTTTTTTACTTCACACTATATCCCGAACATAGTAGTTGAAGCAAACTAACCTGTGAAACTAGTGTTAATACAGTCCGTTTATCCCTTTGGGTGCATTGAGTGGGAGTGGCGGAATTCAACGCCGCGCTATTCTTTGCTAGTTACCAGAGCAAGGAAATAAAATCGAATCCACAACCTGTCGCGTTTACAGTCGCACGCTTGCGTCCTGCGCCATGACTGGCCTAATTTTATATATAATTTTTTTGGAAGAATTAAGGTATAACTACTGGCTAATTAAGGAAAGTGGTTTGTATATATAGCACGTTGGTTGTTTCAGGTCCCCGGCGCTCCACATCGCACATCTTGGCGCTTTTAAACTATTTACTGTTTAAGCACTGGTGAGAACTGTTCCCGTTTCAAGTTTCCTGCATAAGTTATGTGCATATGAAAACCGGTATTCGCAAACTCTTGGGAAAATAGACAAGTAGCGCCTCTAAAACTGAATATGGGATAAGTTGAAAATAAAACAAGCGAAAAAAAGTATTTAAATTACGTTTGATTTGACATAGATTGTTTGTTTATTTTAAATTTTCATTATATTTCCATTTCATTTGACACAGATTATTTGTCTATTTTTTTAATTTTTCTTTTATTGTTTGTTACGATAAAGTTTTCGTAAAATGAATATGACAAGAATCTAGAAATTTCATCTATCCTATAATATTATAATTATAATTTAGTTTCCTATCTTTTGAATTTTGGATGTTGTTTCAAAGCGTTTTAATCTAATACAGCTTGAGGCGGCGGTATTTTCGAAAAACGAAAGTAAAGAAATACTTGCTTCAATCTAAACCCAATATGTAGTATAAACATTTGGTACGCTCAATTCACAAAATCCTATGCAATAGATAATAAGAAAATGAAATCGTGTATTATTTTAAATTATTTTGAATATTTTTGTATTTGCGAGGAGATTTAAGATATAACGGTAAAATAAAAGCATTGTTTTTGTTAAATATAACTTAAAGTAAGCTATACCTCGGCTTTATTA
Source organism: Heliconius erato x Heliconius himera (assembly GCA_013421005.1). NCBI lineage: Eukaryota > Metazoa > Arthropoda > Insecta > Lepidoptera > Nymphalidae > Heliconius > Heliconius erato x Heliconius himera. Next base: position 4,337 of record JAATLQ010035381.1, read on the forward strand.
TATTACTTAAAATAGTAAACAACGCAGTTTAAAATTAACTTACAATGACTTATCATAAATGAAATAAGTTGTATTTACAGTAAAATCTATATATTTTTAGAAAAAATATTTTTTTTTACTTAAAAATATTACCACCATAAATATTAAAAGTCTGTTTCTATTAAATCATAGTTTTAGTTCAGTTCTAAATCAAATCGATCCCTCGAGGCAAATATTTACGAATACGCAAGTTTCTTCTATCTTTAACTTATTTATTTCATAAATATTTGATAAACATTTGATATAAGATTATTCAATAGGTACTTATAATTACAAGTACATACGAGTATACTTTTAGCCAGAAATTTATGAAATACAATTTTTTTCCATCTTCGTATACAAAAAAAATGTGTATTTTGCGGAGGAAGGTAGATGATATGTAGTAATACATTATTTTTGTTGATTTTTATTACATTCTAGTATATGGCTGAAACATCTATTAAATTTTAAATATCATATTTGAACATATTTTCACGTCTGATTTTCCTTTGATGGCCATCAATTATTATTTTTTTTGTTTTAAAAACAGGTATTAGCTAGTGAATTTTCCTGTTATGATAAACTTCTACGAGTATAGCGTGGAAACAATAAAGTCATCTTCGATCGCATTAAATATTAAGTCTTCAACATGAGGAAAACAACTCCCTAAGTACGTTCTAAGTAAGAAAGTCTTACGAGCTTAAGTTCTAATTTGAGACGAGAAATATTGATTATATTTGTTTCATAGAAATCAAATTCCAATTGTTGCGTGTTAAGTGTGAATATGTTTTTTTTACTGAACTTATTTCTTGCATTTAGCGGAGCTGACAGGGTAAACTTAATATTATGACATTGCCCTTTGAAACTTTTGTCAGACTACTGCATCTTTATTGATATTGGTCGACTATATTAATGTTGTAAGTACTTTAAATTTAAATGTAGAACGGAAGCCACGACTGGCCTCAACTCTAGTCGTTTTGATTATATCAATTTGAGTTAATTAAAACATCACCTAAGATAGAATATATCAGTCTGGGCATCCAACGTGGCAAGGCTGCCAGCGTTTCATGCAAGCACAAGTGCTTATCAAAATATGAAAGCATATTCAGCATATATATAGGAACGTCTGTAATGAACGGAGTGTCTTAACACTATGTTCCCAGGTTACCTTTGCCTACCGTGCTATGCGCGGGATAGAGCGCGAAGCTAAAAAAATACGTCTCTTTTCATGATGAATATATACTAACAAAATATATTTTTTTTCAGGGTCCTCCGATGATTGGTGAAATGAGAATAATTTTTTTCTTGACTCGAGTCAGTGTTAGATTAAGAAATAATGATTAAGCCCATATCTATAGTTGAGTATTGATGAATTATTCTAATTTTTTAACTTATAAAATTACATAATTCCAATAAATTTTGTAAGTAAATTTAATAATAAAGTTTTACCAAACTTTGTTTAAGCTAACGTTCGGTTGACGATGTATTTCTTCTATAAGTAACGTTCGACCGTATATTAAAATATTATTTATTAATGCTGTTTTATACTCTACTATATATTTGGGTATTAATGAAATGACAGGTAAAACGATTTTATCGGTGAAGTGAAGTAGTGAATTTTATACTTGTATATATGTATGTAGTTTTAAATTACATAGATTTTAAGAGAATAGTGATGTTTCGCTTCACAACTTTTATGTATGTAACTGTTATCATAAAATAAAATGGTCTAATAAAACAATTCCCCATTTGTAAAACTTGTTTCATTTTGTTGCTCTCTAGAATTGAAATTACAATAAGTATTATAATTATGAAAAAACCCAACCTATTTAAATATTACAGAGATCCATTTAAATTACACAGACGAGACAAAGGCTATATAAAATATATATTTTAAATTAGATCAACCTTTTAGTTAGAAAGCAAGTTGAAGCAAAAAAATACATAAATAATTTACAATACTGTATAAGTGTGAATTAGCAGTTATTTCTATGCTATTGTTCTTTTCTTCGAGCTCTATGAGCGGTCTCATCGGAACATGTCTTTGTTCTTTGTTGACCATCCTTAAGATGGAACAGATGGATATCCCAAGTAATATTACATAGGACAAGATGTCATAAAATTAAACTAATCGAGCGGTGAGTATTAACATCTGTAAGAAGAAAACTAAAGTTACATGTAACTATCTTACTAATAAAAAAATAATTGTGTAAAAAAAAATGTCTGCCATTTCAGATAGAGCAAAAAAAAAAATATCAACCCCATAGGTTACGCTAGAAGATCCGAGAGTGTGCTTCATTGTGAATCTGGAATTTCATTTTCTGGAAATTCATTAACTGCAAAAATTAAAACAAAATAAAATTTATTAAGAAACATATCATTTGAAAATTTTAAAAAATATTTACAACAGGTTAATTAGCTAGTTTAATATTCAGCCTTGCGTACGTTCCATATAAAATCTGATGTAAATTGCATGTGCCAGGTCAACATAATTGAAAAATTCAAAATTTACATTTAATTCAAGTTATTTATATAAACTATATCTGTGAACATAACATAAAAAAAATATGAATGTAAAAAATCTATTTAAAAACAAGCTCTCCATATTTTTTATCCCGCATGGTTGGCAGAGGCTCCGTTCCCATTAATCCACTAATAACATTTCCGCTCCCTATTTTCCACCGAATTCTGGAGGCAATTCAAATTCTTGCTTCGTTAGCAGAGCAAAGTAATAAAATCTAATCTAACCTAGCTTTACGCTGTATCCCTAGAGGTTAGTCAGAGAGAAAGCAGCGCCAAATGCTACGGTCTCTGCATCCCTCTTTCGCCTCGTCCACTGTGATCAACCTCTTCGTACATGCCCTCCAGGGGGGTCCTAATGCTTTTTACGTGACTTTTACGTTTCCCTTCGGAAGTTGGAATTACGTCTCTGGGGGTGCTCCTGGTATCCGGAGGATGGGCGTGCAGTAGCGCGACGTCGCGTAGGTGCTGGAAGTCCGAGGCGTCGGCCCGGAACATATTGGCAGCCGCTGGATATGCGCGTCCAGGCTCTCGAGGCAGAGGTCTCTATGCAGGGTCGCATTCCTCACGCAGTAACGAGCCTGTGTGACACGTCACACCGCGGTGTTCTGGACCACTTGGAGGCGGTGATGTTGGCGCTCGTTAACCACACATATTTTAGGTGGGGCCTAACATATGTTTTGTATAACTGGGTTCTGGTGGCCAGCGGTATCATTAGACAAGGTGTCACTGTCAATCAGCTGTCATATCTGTCATTTAAAATATGCTTGATTTTAAGCGATTCAAATGGATTTGTTTTTATTTTACAGTAATTAATTTACATTTCTTTATTTATACTGTAATTAAATGCTCTAATAAGTGCGTTAAAATACTTAGATTTCATTAAAATTAACAAATATTTTATTTTCATAATACTGTGATCAACTATTTATTTTGATTAAGGATCTTAAACTATTTTTCTCATTTATCTCCGCTTCAAGATTGTCAATTGAGCTGATTTTTGGTATTTTAAAATTTAAAAAATACCAATTTTTGAGATTATATCCGCCTCCACTCCACCTCACTTTATATTTGAACCCTAGATTTTCCGTCTCCTTTACATTTTTTATATAAAAAAGTCACTTAAAAGAGTACTCATTTTAAACATATAGAAATGAAGTATAAAAAATCTCGAATTTCAACAAAGAATCGAGATTAATCCCCTAAATAACGAAAACTACTTCCACATCATCGACTTTTGAAATAACTGTTCATATGTTGTATACATGTTGAAAAGTAAAACACACAAGCAATACAGTTTGAAGGTAATGGAAATTCCTCGGACGACTGAGCCTTAATGGAGCAAATGCGATATCTTACACGAGTACGCTTACACCTAGTCGCAATATCGTTTTAGGAGCCATAACTTGTGATTATTCGGATAGGTAGGTAAGTATTATATAAGTAAAATATTTGATAAATTTCATAAAGAAAACTTTTTTTTATTATTTTTATGGAAAACAAAGGTAAACGAGTGTTGATGTCACCTGATGGTAAGTGATCACCGCCGCCCACGACCCTGTGTAACACCAGAAGAACTATATGCTGCGTTGTCGAACTTTAAAGTAGAGATATATATTAGTTTGTTGTTGTTGTGCGGTTAGAAAATTCGGTGGCAGGGAACAGGTCAAACAGTACTCCACAACACTCGCCATGATAAATGCGGTAGAAAACGCACAGCAAGGATACGTCTTTACGTAAAGCGCCAACCATTTCACAGATCATTGAATCCCAAAGATTCGAACGGATCTACGTTGTATGCGATCAAATGGATCAAGCTGATACTAGGGTTAACCAAAACAAAGATGGTAACAGTACTCCATATGTGGCCGAAGCTGAGCCCTATACAGGGCCATTCGTTTTGGCGTGAAGTAATGTCGCTTTTCCAATGACTCCCAGTTTCTTAGAGGCCAACTTGGCTTTACGCATGATCCAAAGGCCCAATATGGTGATACAAGGCGCGGCGTAAAGCGGAGTGTTCTCAAAAATTGGTGACACGACATAAGGTTTTTTTAGTGGTTAACGGAATGCCTCAACAGAAGCAATAAGTTTATATCGGCACTGATTGACGTTTTCCCGAGAAAGACTTGTACGGCCGGTATATACAGCGTCCACTGAGCTATCATCTGTATAGCAAAGTACGTCAAAATCCTCTAACATGAAAATTAACTTCTAAGCAACATTTCTAAATCAAATTATGAGAATAGTAAGGAAGAAGTGTACTAGTGTCTGAACGACAATGATGACTGAAAAATACTTATTTTACATTTTAAATTAAATGAAATTAATTTACAGTCTCTAAACTTATCCGTTTTTCTGTCTGAGATATGCTGTAGCTATGATTATATTATAAATTCAATTGTAATTAAATATATTAATTGTATGAAATTAAGACTTTTCTTATTAGACAATAGGCGGTGTTGGATTTCGATACTCAAGTGAAAAATCATACGTCAATAAGTTGTCTTTTGGCATGGTCATTCAAGTTAACTAAACGCAGTGGGTAAGGTAAGTGACCGCATTGCCTTTATCTCAAGGGTAGAGTGTTCATTCGGCTAATTGGAAGCGCCTGTGTGACAACACAAACTCGTTATGTCAATGCACCGCATTACCCTTTTTTTTAATAATATGTATTTCTTCTTGTTGTATAAAATGATTTTTTTGGACTTTTATAAAATTTTGTTACTTGCGAGATCGTGACTTATTAACATTACCTACCTGCCTGTCGATTCATGCTTATAAAACACATTTTTCTATAGATAGATTTAAGTGTAATTTAATTAAATTCCACAAGTTCTTATAGACTTGACACTAGAACGATTTAAAATATTATCAAGCAAAGCTTATATGGCATCTTCTTATTCAAAACTATAATGATAATAGTGCGTAGAATTCAATGTTGATGTTCAATCAGAAAGCTAAGGATAGCTATACATCTAATGTAAATTATACTTTGAAATGAGCAACTGTTGAGTTTCTTACTGGCTTTTCTCAGCAGAACTGTCTTACGCGCCGGTGGTAGCTTCTTGTACGACTGACATTACTGACATTCCTATGTAAAACTTGACGATTTAAAAGTGCGTCTAATGTTCTAATTGAATAAAGAATATGTTTTTATTTAATTTTTGATTTTGATTTGTGATTATGTGTAGTAGTTCTGGCCCGGTGGTTATTAGATTGAATTTTGACTTCTTGGAAAAAATGTCCGTGGGTGATTGGTATTGCGCAATTGTATTAGGTTATTGTTATTGTATAATTTTCCCAAATAAAACTAAGAAATAACTATCAGAAAGACAGTCAGATGTCTTTTTATTTGCATTAAAGAACTTATTTCGAAATAATACTTTTATTTCTCTTATTTCACAATTTTATTGCACAATAGTAATCTAAAGGTAAAAGTACGTCCACTTTATCCGAACGACTTCGTGACCTCATCATGCGTTTTTTTTCTTTGTTTTATTAGAAGGAACAGTAAAAGTCTTTTGTAAAACATAAATATATTGTATCAAAATTTAATATTGGATGTTATAGTCATTGAAGTATAAAAGAAATAAAAAATATTTATAGTACTTGTTATCAGAAGCAACACATTTTTCTTGAGAATATTCGACAATTCTTTTCCGAAATTTTCTATTGACGGTTTTATTATGCACCGTTTGAGAGACGTTACATAGCGTTAGCTGCATCCCATCTCGATTGTTATATTGTTATATACCCAAGTTCTTTTAAGATGAATCGCGACTTACTTGTTTCAAAAATAAAATAATGATGTAATAAAATTGTAAATTTTATCTTGTAATAAACAGAAATTTTAGTTTAAAATATGGATATTTTAAGTGTAAAACTAAGGCTTCGTGTCAAAATATTTTTTAATTTGGGCTTTATTGTTAATGATGTAAATATTTTTAATATTTTGCACAAACATAGATAAAAATCAATTTAAAAATGTAAATCATAAATATACAGAAGCGTGTGATTGTAAATGCGACGTCGAATATTTGGAACGTCACAACAATAGATTCCCTCTGCCTACTCTTTTATGTGCGGGGTACAGCGTGAAGCTACAAAAAAAGTAAATAGAAGCCAAGTTTAATAATAAGATTAAAATAGGTTATCGCCGTCAAAAATTGTAAAATCTAAATTATGCAAAATTTTGTACATAAATAATGCAGATTTTTATTTGTCCTTTGCATATTTTTAACATTTTAAAAGTGTTATTCCACACTTAGGAAAGAAAAATACTTATTTAGAGAACGTATAAAAATTTGAACGTAGCGGGACTTGAACCTGCTCCTCCTGGACCTGATCGGTTTTCAGGAAGCGCGGGTTCAAGTCCCACTACGTTACAATTTAATAGGTTTACTAAATAAGTATTATTCTTTTCATACTCCATTAAAGACAGACGTTGATAAATCAAATATTAATATATTATTTCATTTACATAATAAATTATACAAGTTAACTCAGTAGCTTAATATACTTTCAATTTAATGCTATCGAGTATATGATGTTTCCTACGAGATCGACCATTGACAGGTTATACAATGAATACAATAGAAGGATTGGATACAAAGCTATTGTTCCTGACGTATTTGAACTATGTACCTCCGGAACACTTTATCATGTAAATACATGTAGAAACACAACATTTAGGAAGCAATATTGATATTAGTATTCGTTGTATTTGAATTAACGTTTTGTAAAATATAGTTTCGAGTAGGTATTTGGCGCATCCGATGAATTCTGTCACACGTGCGAAGTCTCTGCCTCGTACAAAAGATTATATGTCAAAACAATAGTCTAATAGTAGGGTGCATGTAGAATTTACTTAAACAATGCATTCGCTTTTATTATTTTTGTCAATCTTTTACTTTTGCAAATAGAATTTTTAGAAAGCAGGTTTAGTTTAGGTAGGTAAGTAGGACGCTTCGCTCTATACATCGTATATATAAGATTTTTTAGTTACTAATTGACTGATGCGGACAGACAAAACGCAGTCGTAACGAATAGACGTAGAAAGCTATTATTTCGTATATGAATTTCTTGCTGTATACGGACAAGACAGACTTTTTCGAAATTCCATCGGAGACAAGAAAATACGGAACTCTTGAAGAAAGAAATGGAAATAATAGAGCTAGGTACCATATAGTCTATGAAAAGAAAATTCAACAACTAAGTAATAATTAATATCTATAAATAAAAATTAAAACAAAAAACATTTTAAGTCAAAATGGAGAACGAAGACTCTGAGAAGAAAAATATATAAGTTGCCAATACAAAAGACTGACGATTTTAGTAATCCTACAAATGGAAATGTAAATCTCTTGTTATTACTGTGAGCGGACAAATGAGCGGAACTATTTACAGATGAACTTCATTGCACAGATTCATTAGTTGATTCGTACTACAACGCACTGTTGTTCACTTTGAAAAGCAAACAACAACTTACAGTGACTAACTTCACTGGTCAAATACACCACAAATCTAAATATTGTTTGTATAAATCACAATACGTTATATTTATATTACCTTTGCAATGTTATTTTAGTAAAGTTTACAGAGTTTGCTATATTATACAAGTAATTCTTATTAAATGATCAAATAATAAATATGTATATGAGCATTAAAGAGCAAAGAGCATCTAGTAAAAAAAAAGTAAAGTTATCTTTTAAAATCCCTTTCTGAGATTATGATTAGCGGCTTGATATTAAAATTATTGCTTTTTCCCGTTTTAGTAAGACAAAGCGTAGCGTTGAGACCCGCCACTTTATAAAATTAATCCACTTTGTAAAATGCATATATCTTTACACTAGATACTTAATAAGACAATGACTTTAAATTCGGATTATAGATTTACTACACGACTATATAATACTTATTTCTGTTCAACATATTATATAAATATCATATTAATATTTACTTATTGTTATATTCTTTTAATAACCCACAAAGAAGGCTTTTCCGATTCAGTGAACATAATGACTTATTAATCCATCTCTCGACCCTTTACTCATAAATCAAACAATGAAACACTGGACTGAAATTGACAAAATTTTGCACGAACGAATTCAATAGAAGCAACTGTAATAATAACAGCCAAATAATTTCAATTCAAAATAGTCAAAAAGTCATAGTAATTGCGAAATGCAAAAGTTATGGCTAATCTTTATGATCAATACAAATACTATATTCATTTTATATAAGCTTTTCCTTTTGTTTATTCGGTTCATGTTTACTGACATATCAAGATTTGGCGACCCTAGCTGAAGCCACTTACCACTCTATCTTCTGTCAAAATGAACGCGATAGTTTATTTATTGCACAGATAAATCTTTTATTCGCTTCTGTTGTTTGGAAATATTATAGATATATAGATAAGTAGATAGTTTTAGGGGAAAATGCAATATAATATTATTCTTATTTTATTATAAGACTATTTTATTGGAGTATCATCTGGTTTGGAGACAGTACCTATTGATTTTACCGGGTGGCACGGGATCAATTCTAAAATAATACTATTTTATAAGTTCAAAATTAATATTAATATAATATTAATCGGTAAAAAATTGGTCTCTATACATTACATAAACTTTTTGTTAAACATTGGTGTAGATTTTTATAAAATATAAAACCTACATATATTTTTTCTTCACGCTGTATCCCGCATATAGCAAGGTAGACAGAGGGAGACCTAATGTTAGACACTTCGTTCCCCACTTTGCGCCGAATTTTTGAGACATTGCATGTTTAATCGCAGAATTCAACGCCGAGCTTTTATCTAAATACCAAAGCGAACAAAATGAAAATAATAATAAATAATAATTAATTCCCCCGAATGGGAATCGATCCCACAAACGTCGCGCTACAGTAACACACTTGCGCGCTTCAGCCACGACGGCCTCACTTACTTATATATTTAATATTTTCTAGCTTCAAGTTGTATCCGGTACATAGCAGATGGAACCTGGGAAACTAATTTTAAGACCCTTCTTTCCCATTAAGACAATTCGGTTCTCCACATTCCGCTGAAATCTTGAGGCATTGCGTGTTGAGTGGCGCAACTCAACCCTACTAAAGTTGGCATAATAACAATAACAGGGGCACAAGCGTGCGACTGTAAGCACGACGATTGTGGGTTCAAGTCCCGCTCGGGGTAATGAAAATATTAAATATTTTATTCCCTCGAGCGTTTACAGCCGCACGCATATGCCGTGGACCTCAACGGCCACTAGAGTTCATAAAATTTATCAAAATTTAATTTTATTACTTGGTAGGCCACATTTTGGTTCATTTACTTATCAAATATGAACCGCATCGATTACTCGCTCGACAGAACACGTGGATCTACATGAATTATTATAGAGCACGTAATAAAGATTTATTAAACGTTTATCTAAGCTCTTAAGCTAACAATAAGGTATTTGTTTAGATGAATGATATATGCTTTCCGACTATCTATATAAATCTATATATCCTTATAATAAAATCGTAACTGATCGGTGTTTGAACATGGAAGATAAATCAGAAAAACTATCACCAGGAGCTTTGTCTAATAGAAGCTATTCTCGGAAACAGCTCAAAAGGTAAATCAAATTAAATGCAGTTTCACTATTGGATTCTGATAAGCTTAATATTTCGTGTTTATTTTGTAACAATCGGTTCATAAATAAAAAAGTTATATCAATTTAAAGTGTGTTGTTCGACAAAATTGCTACTTTCTAAACAGTTATACAACTATTTTATTAAATTGTTGAAATCTTTAATTTTTAATATTTTGTTGCTTACTAATATATTAGCTATTTTTCATCCAATTAGGCTATTTTTAATTCGTAACTCGAGATCGAAATAACGTACAATATGTATTTACCGTCTACCTAGACACATGTGAAATAAAAAAAAAATCCTTTGAAATGCGACATTTTTTGATTGCTAAAAGACTTATTTTTTATTAGTCACTTAAGAGCGGCACTTAAGGACTATACAAACAACGGTTGTGGGGGAAAAACTGGAACGAAAGTATCTTAATGGGAACAGAGTGCCTTAACTCTAGGTTCCCAGGTTACCTACGCCTAACCTGCTATATGCGAAGTACGATGAGAAGCTAAAAAAAAAATCAAAGAACTATAAATGTATTTATTCACGTGCGGTACATTTGCAATGTTATTCAGCACAAAGGCTGTGGTTAACACCATTTATCCGATTCGTTAAACATAACACTAATGTAAATCAGGGAACAACTGTAAATGATTTATACTAAAGTTAATTTTATTATAGCATGTTGGGACAAGGTACGATAATTCTTGTATTTTTTACTGTTAAGTAACTTCTTAAAAAATATATTTTTATTTTTTATAAATAAAAAAATGGCTCCTAAAACTATAGAAAATATTTTTTGAGTCATATTATATTAGTAAAATGTTTTTAAAAGTTAAATTGTTTGGTGAATAAATTTAATTGATCAAAATGTCACAAAGAATAATGAAATTATTTATTTTTATTCTGTATTATTTATCATTGGAATACACAAATTACAACTAAAAAGTAAAATATTTTACTATGAATATTATTTTCAATAATACCCCCGCAGCTTTCTTTTGCTACAAGTTAAAAGAATTGGAACCTCATTATACTGTTCAAAGAAACAATCTCAAGTTGATAAAGTTTCGCTAACTAAAATATTATGACGTTCTATATTTACCAAGAATATGTATGTGGTCTAGTAGGTATTCGTAGGTAGTACTTGTCCCTAGTTCTGTAATAAATTTTACAATAATTGATTTTCTACACTCTAATTGTAAAACACCTTTTAAAGTTCTCTGTTTCTAACATTTAAACCACTTATTACAACACATAATTATTATTGGTTTTAAAATGTAGATTGTACTAGTTATAATATGTATTTAGTACTAAACAATAAGGATTCTCTTTATACTGTGCGTGGTTAAAACTATTATAAACAGAACCACATGAATCGTACGAAAAATATATGAAATATTTTTTAAAACACGATCCAGCTAGTAGCCATGTAGCCCATTCATACACGTAATAATACTTAAACCCTCAAGTAACGGCAAATATGCTAATACTACGTGAAATAACATCGGACACACAGATTTGCTCAAATCCAACCCGTAGTCTGTTTATTCTCCGAAATCAACCCCTGAAATTGGCAGTGATTCCGTACTTACCGAAATTACTTTGCCCACCGCGCTAATTACATCAGACTGAAAACGTTAATGAATACTAATTGGATGGAAACTTTCTTAATTATTCCAATTTTCTGTTTTCTCTTTGGTCGGACGTTTGTCTACAATGGTCTATTGTCCGAGATGTATTTCCGATTTTGGATTTTTTTTTCTCTTGTTAATAGGTAAGAATGAGATCTAAAGGGTGGGCTCAGCATTCTTTCTGTGTTATTATTTAAGTTCATGAAAATATATAGGGTAAAGTGTTCTCATTATTCAATATTGTATTTCAAATACATAGTAACGAATATGTCAAAATCTATGATTTCTCCTAATTTGATAGTTTAAGATGATGTCTAAATTGTTAACTATTTAAATAAAAATAAATAAATCAGCTTCACGCTGTATCCCACATATAGCAGGGTCAGCTGATGGAGGGAACATAGAGCCGTGGCGCAGGGTAACAAGGGTGTGACTGTAACGCAACGGTTGAGGTGTCGATCCCCACTTCGGGTGAAAAGAATTAATATTTATGAATATTTTCACTTCTCTGGTATTAAGGGAAAGCGGCGCGATAGTGATATATATAATATGAAATAAATAATAGAGTTATATATTTCCATTTTTTGTTTTATCAAAGCATTTTATTTCCATTAGGACGTAATTGAAGTTTTTAAAAATCTAATTTAATTAAATCAGGTTCACGCTGTATCCTGCAAAGCAGAGTAGACAGGGGAAACCTAGTGATAAGACACTCCATTCCCCACTTTCTGTCGAATTCTGGAAGCATTGCGTGTTGAGTGACGACGCCTCGACACCAGAGCGAAGAAGTGGAAATATAAATTTTAAATAAATTTATCATTTCCTCGAGTGGACATCGAACCCACAACCAGCCGCGTTTACGGTCACACTTTATGCCGCTGAGCCACGACTGACCTCAAAGTTTAAAAAGTAAAATTTTTAGTATTTCCAACAAATATTCTGCTTTCATAAATTTCCTTTTGTCAGCTAATTTAATATACATATAGCTATATTAAAATAGTAACATCTTATAAAGTAACTTTCAGATGGCGAGTTTGATAAAGCCCGGAAATTTAGTTTTAGTTGCTACCTCTGTGCCAAGTTCTTGATAATTTGCATACCAAATCCTTTTAAACCTAACTATACTTATAAAGCTCACATTCAAAGTTTATAATGTATATTTTTGTTAAATAATTTAAGTTATAATTATATTTAAAACAGCGAATTTTATAAAAAAATATCAATTACGCTATAATACGTACATTCAAATTTAGAAAGATTATAAAGAAAGACAAAATATTTATATACAACATTTCTTTTGGGTGACGAATAAATAAAAAATATGTAACGACTAACTGTATATGGTATTACCATAAGTATTAATAAAATTATCGTACAAAAATGTATATCTTTGTATTATTAATATGAAATAGGATAAAATAAAAATAATTTGGAAATATTTGATATTTTTATTTCTTTTCCCTGGTCTCGAGACAAAGTGCGGAATCAAAAATTCGGCAGAAAGAGAGAAACGAAAGTGTTTTAACAGGAACGGAGTGTCTTAACACTAGGTTCCAGATCCCTACCCTGCTATATGTGGGATGCAGTGTGAAGCTAAAAAAAAACATTTTAATATAATTTATGAATATACATAAACATAATCAATTTACTGATATAATCTCAACATATTAATTAGAGATAATTATAGTAATGTTAATGATCGTTGTAAACCTTAATTAATATAGGTACAAGGTACACCACAGACTATACTCCTGCATGAGTAATAAATAATAAATTTGCTATCATAGAACAAGATTTCACTATACAGTACAAATAATGCAATACATCGTTGTAACGCCGCCGTATATACAGATCTGACTATACGCTTAAGAGTTCAAATTACACTTAACTGACATGTATGTCTAAGAGACCGTTTGGATCGAAAAAAATCGTATAACTTTTTGACCCGCCTGCGATGCGAGTTGATTTTGAGAGAAATGGCGCTGTATGACCAATGTATGGCTGTATGTTATATATAAATAACAACAAATTCTCTTTTTTTATTTTGAAATCAATTCTGCCAAATGTGGCAATCATAATATTATAAAACAGTTCTTATTAGTGAAACTAATTGAGTTTCATAAAAGAGAACGACAGACATAGTTGAACTTACCTAGAGCGTTGTGATTGAGTACGTAGTACCTTGCTGCAGTATTCCTTTGAGAGTTCAAGAAGAGTTTTGAGTAATTAGTCGTTATATTTTATCCCTCACAGGACCCTAGAGCATTCCGTAAATTAGGGAAGTAAAACAAATTGTAACAGACAATGGTGTAGTTACTTACAGGTCATCTAGGGCCCTGGGAAAGAGCCCCGCGTACA
>JAATLQ010035381.1:18598-28676 GCA_013421005.1 Heliconius erato x Heliconius himera
AAAACGAGACTGGAACATCATAAAAATGAACTTGCAAGGTCACTGATCAATATCGATGAGAGCATAAATCGACTAAGGCGAACAAGACTGGCTTCAATTTAAAGAAGCAGTATTGTAGAATGAGATGACGCATCATAGGATGGGCTCATCTCAAAAAATAACAATTTAGATTGTCATATAATTTAATTATAGCTGCTGGGCTGATCGTAAATGGACAAAGATAAATTAAAAAAAAAAAAAAAAAAAAAAAAAATAAATAAATATACAGAAGCATAAACGTGTGTTTGTAGATGCGGCGTCGAAAATTCGGAACGTCATAACAATAGATTCCCTCTGCTTACCCTGTTATGTACGGGATACAGCGTGAAGCTAAAAAAACGTAAATAGAAGCGAAGTTTAATAATAAGATTATGAGTGGTTATTGCGGTCAAAAGTTGTAAAATCGAAATTATGCAAAAAATTGTACCTAAATAATGCAGATTTTTATTTGTATGGGAGAAGTGGCATGAAATAGCCAGGTTTTGAAAGAGCCACCTGCAATATTATAGTAGTTTAGGAACGGACTCGACAGAATATTTTATTTTTAAGCGGCAACACTGATTTCCCATCACCCACAAAAATTTTACACATTTTCGCAACCAACGGACGCCGATATGTCGAGTTGAAGTTTTTGGCTCTCAAAAGTAACTTCTTTACCTCATTTGAGTTGCTTTTTAGTATTTCATTGTAAACAAATATAGGTACTTGGATTGTGGATCGAGTTTATGTATATATTTGGCCTTGTAACTGGATTAAAACTGAATTTCAAAAGTTTTGATATCGTTGTGATTTTGAAGGTTATATTTTTTTAAAAAATAAGTTATGAAAGAGCCGGGTGAATGGGCTTTGAAAGAGATGATTGATTCTATCATATTGGGTGAAGTAAAAAAAAGGTAGATTGAAGCAAAACAAAGTCCAATACAAATAAAAATAGTGATGATTGCATGGAGCAATATTTAAAAAAAAGATCTTATAATTTAAGTATGTTGTTTTTGAGAAGATATTATTAATTTATTATTTAGTTTAATTTTCGTGATTTTTATTAATAAAAGAACTATCCGCCTCTAAAATATAAAAAAAGAATATAAATAAAATAATATAATTGGTTTAAATAATATGAGATTATTAGAATTATTTACTTAAAATGACTAATATAATTTAAAAAAAAATACTTTTTAATAAGGATTAATATTTTTTTTATTTAATAGTGCATTGTTATTATTTAGCATAATTTTCACTATTACATCTCATAATATAAGACAGTCTCTTTCATAACTTTTAGTGGCTCTTTCAATACCGAAATGTTATGAAAGAGCCAAATGACACATTTTTTTAAAATTAATATTTTATTGCTTTTTTATTGTATTTAAAGCTTATTTTGTATGAAATTATCTAGTTTAATAAATGAATAATAATTTGAGAGAAAGAAAACTTAATTTCCTTTATTAAAAGTATATTTTTTTGCTTCGTTTAGTAAACTGGCTCTTTCATGCCACCTCTCCCTTACAGAATTTAAACTATTCTTTGTATATTTTTACCATTTTTAAAGTATTATTCCACACTTAGGAAAGAAAAATACTTATTTAGAGAACGTATAAAAATTTGAACGTAGCGGGACTTGAACCCGCGCCTCCTGGACCTGATCGGTTCAGGAGGCGCAGGTTCAAGTCCCACTACGTTACAATTTAATACGTTTTCTAAATAAGTATTATTCTTTTCATACTCCATTAAAGACAGACGTTGATAAATCAAATATTAATATTTTATTTCATTTACATAATAAATTATACAAGTTAACTCAGTAGCTTAATATACTTTTAATTTAATGCTATCGAATATATGATGTTTCCTACGAAATCGACCATTGACAGGTTATACAATGAATACAATAGAGGGATTGGATACAAAGCTATTGTTCCTGACGTATTTGAACTATGGACCTCCGGAACACTTTATCATGTAAATACATGTAGAAGCACAACATTTAGGAAGCAATATTGATATTTGTAGAGGTTGTATTTGAATTAACGTTTTGTAAAATATAGTTTCGAGTAGGTATTTGGCGTATGCGATGAATTCTGTCACACGTGCGAAATCTCTGCCCCATACGAAAGATTATATGTCAAAACAATAGTATAGTAGTAGCGTGTACGTAGAATTTACTTAAACAATGCATTCGCTTTTATTATTTTTATCAACATTTTCCTTTTGTAAATTGATTTTTTAGAAAGTAAAGCGTTTCGCCCTATGTATAGTATACATAAGATTCTTAACTTACTGATTGACAGTCGTAGCGAAAAGACGTAGAAAGCTGAAATTTCGTATGGGAAGTTCTTGCTGTATACGACAAGAGAGACTTTTACTTATTTAGAAAAATATTTATTTAGAAAACGTATAAAAATTTGAACCTAGCGGGACTAAACTGCAATTTCACCAGGTCAGTTTCCAGGAGGCGCGGGTTCGAGTCCCGCTACTTTCAAATTTTTATATGTTTTCTAAATAAGTATTTTTCTTTCCTAAGTGTCGAATAACACTATAAAAATGTTCAAAAAAGAGAGACTACCTAAATTCCGTCGGAGACAAAAAAATACGGAACTCTCGAAGAAAGAAATGGAAATAATACAGCTAGTCTATGAAAAGAAAATTCATCAACTAAGTAACAATTAATATCTATATGAACAATTATAATAATATAAAATAAAAATTGAAACAAAAACATTTTAAGTCAAAGTGGAGAACGAAGAGTCTCTGAGAAGAAAAATATATAAGTTGCCAATACAAAAGACTGACGATTTTATTAATCCTACAAATGAAAATGTAAATCTCTTGTTATTACTGTGAGCGGACAAATGAGCGGAACTATTTATAGATGAACTTCATTGCACAGATTCATTAGTTGATTCGTACTACAACGCACTGTTGTTCACTTTGAAAAGCAAACAACAACTTACAGTGACTAACTTCACTGGTCAAATACACCACAAATCTAAATATTGTTTGTATAAATTACAATACGTTATATTTATATTACCTTTCCAATGATATTTTAGTAAAATTTACAGTTTTTGCTATATTATAGACGTAATTCTTATTAAATGATCAAATAATAAATATGTATATGAGCATTAAAGAGCAAAGAGCATCTAGTATAAAAAAAGTAAAGTTATCTTTTAAAATCCCTTTTTGAGATTATGATTAGCGGCTTGATATTAAAATTATTGCTTTTTCCCGTTTTAGTAAGACAAAGCGTAGCGTTGAGTCCCGCCACTTTATAAAATTAATCCACTTTGTAAAATGCATATATTTTTACATTAGATACTTAATAAGACAATGACTTTAAATTCGGACTATAGATTCACTACAAGAATATATAATACTTATTTCTGTTCAACACATTATATAAATATCATATTAAATAAATAAATAAATAATTAGCTTCACTCTGTACCTATACCCGTACACAGCAGGGTAGGCAGAGGCAACCTAGTGTTAAGACACTCCGTTCCCCACTTTCTGCCGAATTCTGGAGGCATTGCGTGTTGAGTGGCAGAACTCAACGCCGCGCTTGTCCTCGACACCAGAGCGAAGAAATGGAAACATACATTTAAGTAAATATTTCATCTCCTCGAGTGGGGATCGAACCCACAACCAGTCGGATTTACAGTCACACTTCATGCAGCTGCGCCACGACTGGCCTAATATAAATATCATATTAATATTTACTTATTGTTATATTCTTTTAATAACCCACAAAGTAGGCTTTTCCGATTCAATGAACATTATGACTTATTAATCCATCTCTCGACCCTTTACTCATAAATCAAACAATGAAACACTGGACTGAAGTTGACTAAATTTTGCACGAACGAATTTAATAGAAACAACTGTAATAATAACGGCCAAATAATTTCAATTGAAAATAGTAAAAAAATCATAGTAATTGCGAAATGCTAAAGTTATAGCTAATCTTTATGATCAATACAAATACTATATTCGTTTTATATAAGTTTTTCCTTTTGTTTATTCGGTTCATGTTTACTGACATATCAAGATTTGGCGACCCTAGCTGAAGCCACTTACCACTCTATCTTCTGTCAAAATGAACGCGATAGTTTATTTATTGCACACATAAATCTTTTATTCGCTTCTGTTGTTTGGAAATATTATAGATATATAGATAAGTAGATAGTTTTAGGGGAAAATGCAATATAATATTATTCTTATTTTATTATAAGACTATTTTATTGGAGTATCATCTGGTTTGGAGACAGTACCTATTGATTTTACCGAGTAGCACGGGATCAATTCTAAAATAATACTATTTTATAAGTTCAAAATGAATATTAATATAATATTAATCGGTAAAAAATTGGTCTCTATACATTACATAAACTTTTTGTTAAACATTGGTGTAGATTTTTATAAAATATAAAACCTACATATATTTTTTCTTCACGCAGTATCCCGCATATAGCAAGGTAGACAGAAGGAGACCTAATGTTAGACACTTCGTTCCCCACTTTCCGCCGAATTTTTGAGGCATTGCATGTTTAATCGCGGAGTTCAACGCCGAACTTTTATCTAAATACCAAAGCGAACAAAATGAAAATAATAATAAATAATAATTAATTCCTCCAAGTGGGAATCGATCCCACAAACGTCGCGTTACAGTCACACACTTGCGCCCTTGAGCCACGACGGCCTCACCTACTTATATATTTAATATTTTCTAGCTTCAACTTGTATCCCGTACATAGTAGACGGAACCTGGAAATCTAATTTTAAGACCCTCCGTTCCCATCAAGACAATTCGGTTCCCCACATTCCACTGAAATCTTAAGGCATTGCGTGTTGAGTGGCGGAACGCAACTTTACTAAAGTTAGCATAATAACAATAACAGGGGCACAAGCGTGCGACTGTAAGCAAGACGATTGTGGGTTCAAGTCCCGCTCGGGGTAGTCAAAATATTTAATATCTTATTACCTCGAGCGTTTACAGCCGCACGCGTATGCCCGTGGGCCTCGACGGCCACTAGGGTTCATAAAATATATCAAAATTTAATTTTAGTACTTGGTAGGCCACAATTTGGTTCATTTACTTATCAAATATGAACCGCATCGATTACTCGCTCGACAGAACACGTGGATCTACATGAATTATTATAGAGCACGTAATAAAGATTTATTAAACGTTTATCTAAGCTCTTAAGCTAACAATAAGGTATTTGCTTAGATGAATGATATATGCTCTCCGACTATCTATATAAATCTATATATCCTTATAATAAAATCGTAACTGATCGGTGTTTGGACATGGAAGATAAATCAGGAAAACCATCACCAGGAGCCTTTTTTAATCTAATAGAAGCTAATCTCGGAAACAGCTCAAAAAGTAAATCAAATTAAATGCAGTTTCACTATTGGATTCTGATAAGCTTAATATTTCGTGTTTGTTTTGTAACAATCGGTTCATAAATAAAAAAGTTATATCAATTTAAAGTGTGTTGTTCGACAAAATTGATACTTTCTAAAGAGTTATTTTATACAACTATTTTATTAAATTGTTGAAATCTTTAATTTTTAATATTTTGTTAATATTTTTAATATTTTGTTGCTTACTGACTAATATTATTAGCTATTTTCCATCCAATTAGGCTATTTTTTAATTCGGAACTCGGGATCGAAAATAACGTACAATACATACTTACCGCTTACATAGACAGATGTGAAATAACAAAATATTTTCCTATGAAATGTTTCCTATGAATTTTTTGATTGCCAAAAGACTTATTTTTTATTAGTCACTTAAGAGCAGCACGTAAGGACTATAAACGCAACGGTTGTGGGGGAAAAACTGGAACGAAAGTATCCTAATGGGAACAGAGTGCCTTAACTCAAGGTTCCCAGGTTACCTACGCCTAACCTGCTATATGCGGAATACGATGAGAAACTAAAAAAAAAAATCAAAGAACTATAAATGTATTTATTTACGTGCGGTACTTTTGCAATGTTATTCAGTACAAAGGCTGTGGTTAACACCATTTATACGATTCGTTAAACATAACACTAATGTAAATCAGGGAACAACTATAAATGATTTATACAAAGGTTAATTTTATGAACGGATTTCGGGACAAGGTACTATAATTCTTGTATTTTTTACTGTTAAGTAACTTCTTAAAAATATATTTTTATTTTTTATCAATAAAAAAATGGCTCCTAAAACTATAGAAAATATTTTTTTGACATATTATATTAGTAAAATTTTTTTTAAAGTTAAATTGTTTGATGATTAAATTTAATTGATCAAAATGTCATAAGAGAATGTCCGAAGAAGAATGAAATTATTTATTTTTATTCTGTATTATTTATCATTGGAATACATAAAATTACAACTAAAAAATATATTTTTTTTATTTTTACTACGAATATTATTTTCAATAATACCCCCGCAGCTTTCTTTTGCTATAAGTTAAAAGAATTGGAACCTCATTATACTGTTCAAAGAAACAATCTCAAGTTGATAAAGTTTTGCTAACTAAAATATTACAACGTTCTATATTTACCAAGAATATGTGGTCTAGTAGGTACTCGTAGGTAGTAGGTACTTGTAAACAGTTCTGTAATAAATTTTGCTGTAATTGATTTTCTACACCCTAATTGTAGAACCTCTTTTAAAGTTTATGAATTTAAAAATTTGTCTGTTTGTAATATTTAAACCACTTATTAAAAGTCATATAATTATTATAATATGTATTTAGTACTAGACAATATGGATACTTTTTATACTGTGCGTGGTTAAAACTATTATAAACAGAACCATATGAATCATACGGAAAATATATGAAATATTTTTTAAAACACGATCCAGCTAGTAGCCATGTAGCCCATTCATACACGTAATAATACTTAAAGCCTCAAGTAACGGCAAATATGCTAATACTACGTGAAATAACATCGGACACACAGATTTGCTCAAATCCAACCCGTAGTCTGTTTATTCTCCGAAATCAACCCTCCGAAATTGGCAGTGATTCCGTACTTACCGAAATTACTTTGCCCACCGCGCTAATTACATCAGACTGAAAACGTTAATGAATACTAATTGGATGGAAACTTTCTTAATTATTCCAATTTTCTGTTTTCTCTTTGGTCGACGTTTGTCTACAATGGTCTATTGTCCGAGATGTATTTCCGATTTTGGATTTTTTTTTTCTCTTGTTAATAGGTAAGAATGAGATCTAAAGGGTGGGCTCAGCTTTCTTTCTGTGTTATTATTTAAGTTCATGGAAATATATAGGTAAAGTGCTCTCATTTGAAAGGTATTCGCTTATTTCGAAAAAGAGTGTTAAAGCAAAATATTTTTACTTAATTTAATATTAAACTATTTTTCATTAAAATGTTGCTCTATTTCAGAATTTAATTATTCAATATTGTATTATATTTCAAATACATAGTAACGAATATGTTACAAATCTATGATTTCTCCTAATTTGATAGTTTAGGATGATGTCTAAATTGTTAACTATTTAAATAAAAATAAATAAATCAGCTTCACGCTGTATCCCACATATAGCAGGGTAAGCTGAGGGAACATAGAGTCGTGGCGCAGGGTAACAAGGGTGTGACTGTAACGCAACGGTTGTGGTGTCGATCCCCACTTCGGGGGAAAAGAATTATTATTTATGAATATTTCACTTCTCTGGTATTAAGGCAAAGCGGCGCGCTACTAATATATAATATGAAACAAATAATAGAGTTATATATTTCCATTTTTTGTTTTATCAAAGCATTTTATTTCTATTAGGACGTAATTGAAGTTTTTAAAAATTTAATTTAATTAAATCAGGTTCACGCTGTATTCTGCATAGCAGAGTAGACAGGGGAAACCTAGTGCTAAGACACTCCATTCCCCACTTTCTGTCGAATTCTGGAAGCATTGCGTGTTGAGTGACGAAACACAACGCCGCGCTTTGCCTCGACACCAGAGCGAAGAAATGGAAAGAAATAAATTTTAAATAAATTTATCATTTCCTCGAGTGTACATCGAACCCACAACCAGCCGCGTTTACGGTCACACTTTATGCCGCTGAGCCACGACTGACCTCAAAGCTTAAAAAGTAAAATTTTTAGTATTACAACAAATATTCTGCTTTCATAAATTTCCTTTTGCCAGCTAATTTAATAGACATATAGCTATATTAAAATAGTAACATCTTATAAAGTAACTTTCAGATGGCGAGTTTGATAAAGCCCGGAAATTTAGTTTTAGTTGCTACCTCTGTGCCAAGTTCTAGATAATTTGCATACCAAATCCTTTTAAACCTAACTATACTTATAAAGCTCACATTCAAAGTTTATAATGTATATTTTTGTTAAATAATTTAAGTTATAATTATATTTAAAACAACGAATTTTATAAAAGAATATCAATTACGCTATAATACGTACATTCAAATTTAGAAAGATCATAAAGAAAGACAAAATATTTATTTATATACAACATTTCTTTTGGGTGACGAATAAATAAAAAATATGTAACGACGAACTGTATATGGTATTACCATAAGTAATAATAAAATTATCGTACAAAAATTTTTATCTTTGCATTATAAACATGAAATAGGATAAAATAAAAAAATAAAAATAATTTGGAAATATTTGATATTTTTATTTCTTTGCTCTGGTCTCGAGACAAAGTACGGAATCAAAAATTCGGCGGAAAGAGAGAACCGAAAGTGTTTTAACAGGAACGGAGTGTCTTAACACTAGGTTCTAGTTCCCTACCCTGCTATGTGTGGGATACAGAGTGAAGCTAAACAAAAACATTTTAATATAATTTAGGAATATACATAAACATAATCAATTTACTGATATGATCTCAACATATTAATTAGAGATAATTATAGTAATGTTAATGATCGTTGTAAACCTTAATACAGGTACAGTGTATACCACAGACTATACTCCTGCGTACCTGGGTATTAAATAATAAATTTGCTATCATAGATCAAAATTTCACTATACAGTACAATTAATGCAATACATCGTTGGAACGCCGCCGTATATACAGATCTGACTATACGCTTAAGAGTTCAAATGCCACTTAACCAATGGAGATTCGTGACATGTATGTCTAAGAGACCGTTTGGATCGAAAAAAATCGTATAACTTTTTGACCCGCCTGCGCGATGCGAGTTGATTTTGAGAGAAATGGCGCTGTATGACCGAGAATGTATAAATAACAACAAATTCTCTTTTTATTTGGAAAGGGACAATTCTGCCAAATGTAGCAACCATAATATTATAAAACAGCTCTTATTATTGAAACTAATTGAGTTTCATAAAAGAGAACGACAGACATAGTTGAACTTACCTAGAGTGTTGAGATTGAGTACGTAGTACCTGACTGCAGTATTCGTTTGACAGTTCAAGAAGAGTTTTGAATAATTAGTCGTTATATTTTATCCATCACAGGACCCTAGAGCACCGCGTAAATTAGGGAAGTAAAACAAATTGTAACAGACAATGGTGTAGTTATTTACAGGTCATCTAGGGTCCTGGGAAAGAGCCCCGCGTACGTTTAGTAGAGACGGAACTGGTCCCTAAATATATACTAAGTCACATTTTTATCATTAATATATAGTTAATGAAATGGAACAGAATAATCTATCATAATTTTATATCAGGCAACAATCCAAAACTTTTCACATGCGATAATAAAAATCTTTATATGTTCACAGCGCCACAGATTACATACATAAAAAAACTTTTATATACATACTTCCCTCACTAAAGAGTTTCACTCGATTAGTCCTACAACATTGATAAAGCGATCTCCAGATAATAGAAACGTAAATATATTCAGTGATGATTACAGGATCTAATTTATTCCTATCCCTATCTACTGTTCAATGAACTTGGAAACTTGGCCCATATCTACAGGAAAGATCGTATTCCGCCTTACTTCGATGTTTGGTACATTTGACTATTTTCATCTTCTTATCTTTATATTCTGTAAAATTTATCATTTTATCAA
>JAATLQ010035382.1:0-28683 GCA_013421005.1 Heliconius erato x Heliconius himera
AATTGCCAAAATGCAAACAAAAAAGGATTTAAATCGGTTAAGCCGTTTCTGAGATTATCGTGAACAAATTCACAGACAAACAGACAAACTGACCAAGTTCTATTACAATGTTAATTGTAATATCTTCCATGTACAGCCACCGATGAGTTAGGATTTTATTGTAAGTATCGATAAGTTGTGTTTTTATTTCAAAAATTCAAGTGAAGATTCTCATGGGAGGTACGAAAATGCGACCTAAAATTTTAATAAATTTGTCATTAAAAATCTTCATTGCGTTGCAAACATACATTATAGGTATATCAAAACACGAACATAATTCAGTGTGTTAATTAAATAATTTTGTGGTTTAAGCGGGCGAAGCCGCGAGCGGGTCGCTAGTTATAAATAAACTCTTTTCTTACTGAGTAAATGACAGATAACGTACTAATGTGAATGTCTTATCTTATACTTCACATTTTTTTATAATCTGACAATCAATACTATTTTTACGTAGATACTCTACCATATTCTTACAAAATATAGTGACTGTTCGATCTTCGTTCGTTTAATGAGTTTCGAATTGTAAAGTATATTAAAGCATTAAATATATACATACATTTTATTTTAATGGATAACAAGGAATAATAACCAAGCATTGTAATTGTTTGAACCTAGCGGGACTCGAACCCGCGCCTCCTGCTCCTCCTTTAGCTTCCCGCTACGTTCAAAGTTTTATACGTGTTCTAAATAAGTATTTTTCTTTCCTAATTGTGGAAAAATAAACTTTTGAAATGTTAAAAAGACTTATAATGCCACTAGCGACGCAAACGCTGCTCGATCCGCTTAAATTTATCGTTATACTATAACAAAATATACAAAATCTTTATATAAATTGCAGCCTATCAATTATTTTGATGTATAAGTTATATTATACTGTAAAGTTTCATCCAAATCCATTGACTAATTTTTGCGTTAAATGACAACAAATATCTATTCTCACAAACTTTTACATTTACAGTACTAGTAGTATAGGATATTATATCTATTGTTATAACAAAAGATTTCAAAATAAAAGATATAAAAAGTAAAAAAATATATATATATTTAATCTCACGAGCTTAATACACAAAAAGTTTTTACACGATATTTACCTCACCGGCACAACACAAACGCCCGTATCGTTCACGTTCAAAGTGTAAGCTGGAACTAAAAGCTCTTGGAAAAACACCATTAAAAAACACAAACTTTTTAAATGCACTTTCATATTTTTTAACTTAACTTTGAAATATAATAATGAAAGTTGTCAAAAATTTAACTTTCACTTTCACAAGATTTTGTTGTTTTACAATATATTTTTTTTTATTAAAAATTTCTTTTTTTTTAGTTATTTTTTTTATGACACACCACCACTTCTGTACAGTCGGGAATACAATATGAATACAATATAATTCAAATCACAACGCCTTCGTATCCTTTGAATATTAAAAAGCTCTACAAATAAAAGCTTTAAACTAATAGAATTAAGATTTAAATTGTATTGTTGTGATTGAGAGAAAATAGATAAAGTATGCGTGAATTCATTATCTGTTTTACTCTAGTTTTGTCTGCAATTATGACCATTGACAGATCTCACGCTCCAATAATAAAAGGACATGGCACTAAAAACATATAAATTTCCATATATATTACTAGCTTCTCGCTGTGGCTTAGTCCCTGTGGTAAAATGATAAAATGTTACAACTAAGAGTTGGGTATTCCACAAGAGACGTTCTTAGGTCCCGTAATAGCTTCGACCGCAGATACTGTAGGTAATAGTGAAAAAATTAGCTAATTCGATGAGTGAACTGTACGCCAAAAACATTTCAAATTCGAAACAACAGTTTCTGTGATTAATTCAGAGCAAAAAAAATTCTGGTTTATTATAATATTAGTGTTTTTTTGTTGTAAAATAAGCAATAAGAGCTTTTGGTCAAGACAACTGGACGAATCATTCCAATTTCGCGTACGTAATAAATTATCTTTGGGGCCACAACTTATACGTGTGAAATTACAATATTTTTGGCGCTTGCTCTACTATATTACATATAGTAAACATATATACATGTGCATTAAATTTCTATATTTTTTATAAGAAAAGCTTATAAACATTGATTGAGTTTTTGAGAGAGAATTGTATTATCTGAACCGGAAAATCTGCAGAGTATGCATAGCCTCATCATACATCATTTCTTTCTCCAGATTTCTTCTGATATATTTATAACGTGTCAAGAAAGCGGTAGAGTGCGAGTCAACCTCACTCATTGAGAGTTCCGTACCAGTTTCATGACAGTAAATTTTAGCTTGAAACCTTCACAAGGTCTTGCGAAAAATAATCTCTACAGGTGGGCTGAAATAGAGATAGACGAACACCATGATGATATTATAAGGGTTTCGTCTTTTCTTTTGAGGAATCCTAAAAATTAAAAGCATTTAAAAATTTTCAGCTTAATTTTCGTAAAAAAAGGTTTTAGTTTATTATAAGCTTATCCATGTAATATAATGTATAAGTATATCTAGACTATAATCTACATCCGCGCTTTATTTTGGCCAGCATTACAAATATGGACCAAAACAAATTTATCTCTTGTCCTATATATGTTATTTAAAAAATTGTCAATATTAATTTTATATTGTATTGTAGGCATATTATTAAATTATAGTAGCTTATTCTTTCAAAAAATAATCTCAATAAATATTAGTAGCCCAAGATAACAGGGCCGCCAGACTTAAGTCATTTACATAAAAATTTCAACTTTGCTAAAATGACGTAAGTCCAGGGGCCCTGGGATCTCAGTCTATAGCTGAAATAAGATTTTCAAAATCAGTCAGTCTTTATTATATTCTGAAAGTATATGTATATTTAGCCACAATTTTTTCAAATTATAAATTTTATTAACGTATTTTATTTTAAAAAATGCTTAGTGAGGAATAGGGGTGAAATTCAGTTCTCTAAATAGGATTAGTAGAACCCACGACCACCGGATTCAGATACTATCACTCTTCGCCGCAAGGATATATTATAAAACAATAAACCTCGGGAATATTTATATCTTGACTTAAGCTTATACTTTTTTAGCTCTCGCTGTATACTGCACATAGCAGGGTAACCTAAAAATTTGTTCAGACGAGATTTGCTCAACTCAATTATCTTACAGGTTCCCAGAAAGATTTTAACATATGAAATATTTCCCTCAAATGAGAATCAAACCCACAACCATTGCGTTTACAATCACAACCTCGTGCCCCTGAGCCACGACGGCTTCAAGCTCCTTGAAAGAAACATTTTGAACATCTCAAACTTCCTGTCAATCACTCCTATAAATAGAATACAGAGACTTCTTTATTTTTATATATCGAGCTTTCAAAGTGCTTGTCAATTTAAGATCAATGACACACGTTGTAGTATGCAATGGTGCGGATATCACTTTCCCGCAGAAGAAAGCTATATGTATATCTACAGATATTGAACTTTAAACCGTAGTTAGAAGTATATAAAGTCGAATATGCTTTAAGTAGCCTGCAATAATGGCTATCAGTAAAACATAATGTAATCAGAGTAGTTCCGGACTAGATTTTATAAATCTTTACAATATTAAATAGTGAAAAAAACACATAGCTTGTTCTTTAAAATAGTTAATAAGTCAAAAGCGACGTGTTGTAGGTTCAATTCCCACTTGAGGAAATTAAATGTTTAATATTTTTCACCTTCTACGCTCGGGTGACGAGGTGAAGCGCCGCGTTGAGTTCCTCTTAACACCCAACATATCCATTCATCATCCATTCCTATCTCAGGGACAAAATCTCAAAACTGGTTGCGTTTACATCCTACATCATACATCGATATCATTTCAGACGTGACAACGTCTTATAAATCGAAGAACACCAGCACACACAAAAAAACATGACTCATTGTCACGTTCCGTCTGAGCCGAGCGTGCAAGGGAGAGTGCGGAACAAACGAAAGAGTTTCACGATCGGAATAGCTTTTCAGCGTGTGATGCATCTCCAACTATTAATGTACAATTAATTTGCATAATATAATTAATACAATATTTTAATTAACGATTCCAAATAAACGTTAATTTATCAAAAAAAATGTAACTTTCAATTAACTCTGTTTTTATATTATTACTAGTATATATTATAATACCATGGATAGGTAATGGTTTGTATCACCTATCCTGACGATATTAAAACTTTGGAAAAACCGTTGAAGCCATCTTAGCGCAGCGGTACAATGTCTGACAGTGACTCAAGACAGTTGAGGGCTCGATTTCCACTCAGGTGATTGAGTTTTTAGCCATTCAATACGCAATGTCTTCGAATTATAAAAGAATATAATAGCTTTCAAGTTGTAGCAGAATATAAGGAACGGACTGTTCTAATACTACCCAGTATCCTCCCATATATCCCTCAACCTTACCTGCTATATGTGAAATACAGCGTGAACTCTTTATTTATATAAAATTACGACACATTTACAGAAGTAACTGCAACCGCGATACAGCGCCACTATTAATATAATTTGATAACAAAACATTGGATAGTAAAATGATTCATTAAACGTTGTATTAAATAATAATACATATTTCCAATTATAATTTAATAAAAATGCAGAACTTTTCCCAACATCAGATCAGATATTAATATCTATCATAGATAAGACAGATTGAGGCCAGTCATTGCGCAGGGGTACAAAGTGTGACTGTAAAATCGACTGCTTGTGGGTTCGCCCCCATCTCGAGTGGAGAGGGGAGGACATGAAATATTTATTTAAATGTATATTTCCATTTCTTCTGTCTTAACACTAGGTTCGCTCTGCCTGCCCTGCTGTGAGCGGGATACATTGTGAAGCTGATTTATTTTATTTTATTTATTTAGATAAGGTAGACTGTTAAGGTTCCAAGTCGAATAGTCACAAAACAAAATTGTTAGCCCAAAGTAAAGTATAACCTAAATGTTACCGACCAATATCTGTATTATAACAAAAAAATCGATACAGACAGAAATAATAAAACATACAGACAGATTAAATTTTACAAAATAAATATTTTAAGCGTCACTTGCTTATATAAAAACTCCTAAAACTATTTTTTTGATTTCATGTTCAATGTACATATTATACAGTATATTATGGTGTGAAATAACCTAAGACAAAAATATATCGAAACTAAAAATATGCTAAGGATTACACTTTAAAATGTTATTATAAATTGTTCTTTTTTAGCTTTACGCTGTATCCAAGTATCGAGGTAAGCAGAGGGAGCCTAGTGTTAAGTTTCTCCGCTCCTCACTTTTCTAATCACATGTCGAATGGCGGAACTCAACGCCGCATAAATTAAATAATAAAATACTTACAAAATAGAAATAATAAGCTTTCTTTGTATTTTGGAAACTTTTCTTACAAGTTACAACTGGAGCCATCTAGTTAGCTTTGGCAGCAATACAATTGTCGCCTTCCTGGCGCATTGAGATGTGTTATAGACAGACGCAGGTATCGTGGGTTCAATTCTTACTCTTAAAAATTTTATTTAAAATATATATTTATAATTCCCCCATCTGAATAAATAAAATGCGGTGTTTAGTTGTGCTACGCCATAATATAATGTACATATATGTGCATTGCAACGTATTTTCCATACATATGATATTACCATACATCTATAAGCTTTAAAAAATATATTTTTCGTTAAAAATCGAGTTTGCGGAGAAGGCATTTACAATAATTCTGGGTGACGGAACTAGACGCCACAAATTATCAAAACATTTTTTTTTCAAGTTGCGACGACGTCTTCGAGGCAAAGCGCGGCGTTTAGTTCCGCCACCCGACACGCAATGCCTCCAGAATTATGAAATGGGAAACGGAGTGTCTTAACACTAGGTTCCCTGTACCATACAAAATGATATTTAAAATTTAATTTATTTTCGTACTATTAGTTCATTTGAGGAAAATATATTTTTGTAACATAACAACTAATTAGCAACGGCTATAATTTACTTAAGGACAAAATTTATTTATATTCGTTTTGACGACTGTGGCGACATTACTCTGTGTAAATTCTGAAAATGTTGTGCTCCATACATAATTTTCTCCTGGTGAGTTAATATTATTTATTTCATTTGTATTCTAAAGTAGTACATAAAATGATAGGTCTGATCGTGCATATGTATGTGTTTTGCGGAATCATAAATAAATTTTAATTACAAGTTTTCTATAACTTTAATATTTTTTTAACACACTTTGTGACAAAAAATAATTGAAAATTGCAAGGTATATCACTAAATATGGTCTCAGAATAAATATGGTCAGCCTAAATATGGCCCGCGAACGATTTAAATTTTATGACTGGGGATGGTGAGGCGACCCTGCTACTAAGATTGATATAAAAGTGGTTCTTGATCAAGAAAAGGTTGAGAGCCCTTGCTCTAGAACAACCACGCAGTGCTTGCTCTTTCTCAGAATAATGAATATAGATTGTTCATAATTGAATGTGTAAATTATATAACCAATCTGCTGACATATGCAGCATAATATTAAAAAAATATACGTGGTACGCTGGCGAAGCCGCGAGCGAGCGAGCGAGAATATATAAGTAGAAAAATTGTTGTTATAATTTTTTCTCCAGATGGAAATTGATCCCGCACCTACATAATACCTGATAGAACCTGAGGCCAGTCGTGGCGCAGCGGCACGAGGTGTGACTGTAAAACCGACTGGTTGTGGGTTCGATCCCGACTCGAGGAGATAAAATATTTACTTAAATTTATATTTCCATTTCTTCGCTCTGGTGTCGAGGTGAAGCGCGGCGTTGAGTTCTGCCACTCAACACGCAATGCCTCCAAAATTCGGCAGAAAGTGGGGAACGGAGTGTCTTAACACTAGGCTCCCTCTGCCTACCCTGCTGTGTGCGGGATACAGCGTGAAGCTGATTTTTATTTTTTACCTACATAATAATATGTACTATTTCAGATTGCGTTGCTGTTTTACACAACAGATGCCTTAAAAAATTGCGAAACTATTACTATTGATATAAATGGAATAGAAGAGAGATTTATCGGTGAAACGTGAGTTTTCCATATTAACTTTTTCATTAATATTTTTAAATAATACTACTACTATTTTTTGAGATCGTCGTGGTGCAAGTGCTTTGTGCTCTGTAAACGCGGTTGTTGTGGATTCGATTCGTACTCTGGGGAAGGCAATATTGAATATCTTCATTTCCTCGCTCTGGTAACGAGGCAAAGCGAGGAAGCTGAGGCGCAATAGGACAGCGTTGGAATGTAAACACGATTATTAAGAATTTAATACCTATTATTATATAATGATCGTTTTTAAATTATTTTCATTATCCATTCTGGTTGGAAAAAGCGCGGCATTGAATTCCGTCTATGGCCTAAATAATCTTAACACTAGATACCCTCCCCCCATCCTATTGTACGCAGGATACAGCGTGAAGCTGACAAAAAAAGAAAATAACACTAAACACTCTGTCTACCCTGCTAAATACGAAAACAAGTAAGAAGCTGGTTTCTTCTACAATATATTATAATAAGCTTGCAAAGAAAAAAAAAACATAAATCTTAAAATATTTTTTCATTGCAGAAGCACGAAAAACTGCAGTTTGTTTAAAGATTTGTCAAATAAGTGCAAATCAGTGTCGATTGAAATTACATTAGATAAATATGTATCTAAATTTTACCACAAGAACTACGGTACTCACTTTGACACTATTCAAACGAACTTTACATTCTACAATGACTCCATGAGCAGCAGTGCTGTAGTAAGAGATGGTGGAGATACGGGAGATGACAGTAAAGTACCAATTATAGTTGGTGGTGTCTTGGGTGGGGTTGTGGTGAGCGGGGCTCTTATATATGTGGCAAGACATATAATAAAAACAATCATACAATCTGGTACTTACGGTAAGTATTTTCACTTTGTTGGTTCCTTTTCGTGTAACGCATCCTTTTTTAGGGTTCCGTACCTTCTTAGGAAAAAAGAAAATATCAATAAATTGAAAATAAATTGAAATAATGTTACTTTGTTGTCTGCATGGTTGTCTGTCTGTCAAGCCTTTTTCTCGGGGACGCTTGGAGATATCGAGTTGAAATTCAAACCATATACTCAAACAAAAATTAATTTAAAAAAATCTACATTATAAAGGGAATGAAAATAAATAGGGTACTTCCAGTTAACCTAGAATTATAAAATTTGGCAGTTAGCATCTACAGTTAGTACCTACTTATTCAGAAAACTCTGAAAACTAAAAATAATAGTCTTAAAAAGGAGGCTTAATTTGGTATTAAAGCCGCTAGTTCAAGTGAGGTATCAGATGAAAGGGCTCTGGCTAAGATAAGCCTTTAACCGGGATTTCAAAAAATGCATAAGACCATTTTTTTACGGAAGGCTCGGTGGGCGAGCCCGACTCGTGCTTGTCCGGGTTTTTTACAACTTCGCGCTTTTTCCAACATCTCAGAGTAGTCAGAGAGAACCTAGTGTTAGGACATTTTGATCCCCATTTTGCAATGAATGTTCATTTGAGGGTTGAGACAACGCCGAGCTTCGTCAACGACGGCGGGATAATTACAATATATGAAAATAAATTAATTAACTTCCCTGGCTGGGAATGGTACTCGCAACCGTTGCGTTTACAGCAGTCATTTCATTATACGCTATCCAATTGCGATATTTTTCATTTTCAATTGGTATTTTCTTTTCAGTATTTCCGGATCCTTCATAGAAAATGTCTGTCAAGTGAACTTGGCCTATGTATTTGAAGGAGGTGGAGTTAAATATTTAATGTAATAAAATATAACTTATATCAATCATAAATGTTAAGTACTTTTTCATACTTATCATGGCTAGCTTATAAAAAAATATCAAAGTTGCTTAAAAAAGAACTATGCCAAAATTGAAATACCTATCTATAACTTACATACTGTAAGTTATGTGTAAGTTACGATATCTTATACTACTAAACCGACTATGATAAAACGTGATCTGTTATCTAAGTAAGAAATATACCTCATTTAAATAAGAAAAGATTTCGATATGACCTGTAATTTCCGAGAAATTTATCGCACAAACACAAACTGTGTATATATGTGTATGTATGTGCAACTTATGAAATTTTGCAGACGTGATTAGAAGCCTCAATAGATATTCAATCAAAATATTAACAAATCCCAAAAATATCATATATAGTGTATGATATCAAACTTACAACCTCCTTTTTGAAAAATCACTTAGAACTGAAAATAAAATATAACATTAACTTACATATATATTGTTACTAAACATAATATTATATAGCTTAATTTCATAAATCACTGATGCAATTTTTTTTATTTTGTGTTTAAAGACCTGTCACGCTAAAGAGTAAAAGGCGTACTCTACTAGCCTACATCAAATAAGAATATTTTTTAAACAAATTCCTTTTAAGTGGAGACAAGATCACGAAACCATCGCGTAACAGATATTACTTGAAAACAACAAAATAATATTTATAAATTATAAGTGAATTAAAATAACAACAACAGTCTTTGATTTTTGTCTCACATATTAATTAAAAAATTGACTTTCTTAATAATTAATATCGATGATTTAGTGACAACATTTCAAATTAAATAACCTTTTTACCATCGATGTCTTTCTAGCGCATGCTCCAGAAATGGAACCAATTTAGTTTGACCTCTGGTACCGACTAAATGTATAACATTTGGTCTCTATAGGGAGGTCAAGTAACAATGGTGAAATGCAACTTCAGACAGGTTGATGTTCGGCAATCATCGGCCCTTGTCGTCCACTCTCGTGGGGTGAACCTTCGTAGTTTTTCTACAGAGATGGATTTGAAACACTTTTTTGTTTTATATTTTATATAAAACATATATATATGTTTCTAATATCTTAATAAAATAGGTAAATATATAACAAACAAAATAACTGATATAAGTTTAAATGTTCTAAAGTACCCACGTCTGATTATATTGTGATTTTTGCTACCAAATAATAGTGATACGATAACAAAGATATGAGACATCTGTCTTTAAATTTCAAAGTTTGTGCCCTTGGAATCAATTATATTCCTTTCTTCGTTTTAGTAACAAGACAAGCCACGGCGTCAAGTTCCACCGCTCTATATAGCGATATAAACGATATATATTAGTAAGAGAGAGGAAAATAGAGTATTGTAATATGAAATTAAATCACTCTACTCTCAACGGAAATCAGCGTGAAGTTGTAAAAAAGTATCGTAACAGGAGAATAATTCAATTCAAATTTATTTGTACACTTACCTGATAAAACGGAAAACATAACTATTGAGCTTATTTTGTAATGTTGATATATTTTAGAAAATTGTTGAAAAAATGAATTATTACTTTTTTTTTACTTTTTTAAAGTGCTATTTCACACTTAGGAACGACGGACGGTTTCCAAGAGGCTCGTGTTCAAATACCACTACATTAACATTTTTATACGTTTTCTAAAAGGCTATTGAACTATGCCTTATTTTATAAAAAAATGCCGCCGTTTTCTGTGTCTATTTTATATAGTTAACTTTACTATTAAGACATCATTCTGTTATATGAGGCCTGTAACGTGACGGTCGTGGGTTCGATTCCCTCTCGAGGCAATGAATTCTTATTCCTTAATATTTTTATTTCTTCGCTCTCGCATCAAGGCAAAAGACCGTCGTTGAATTCCGCCACTCAACACAATGCCTCGAAAAAATCGACGACGGAAAGTGGAGAACGGAGTGGGAGCATGTGGGATTTTTTTTTATTTTCCTATTATATTTCTATAACAAAAAAAACTATGACGCACTAAACCTAATCAACAATATCACCTAACCAAATCCGTCTCTGCCAAAGGGTGCAAAACTCGCGTCTGCGCGCTCAACGTTACGCCACCGCCTCGGCCGCGTAGATACCGTGCACACACACCCCCGAAATAACACCAATAATAATTAAAAAATAACCTAAATCACATAAAAAATAACTTAAATATCATACAAAATAACAACCCTCAATTTACCCCTTTAATAGTTATTTACTACAAGTATTTTATCATACGAAGTTGTGTAGAAATGATGTATCTAAGTCAAGAAGTGTGATATAACCAAAGAAATGGTGTTAGGACATAAAAATTAATGAAAAACAATTATTTTAGTAGTGAAAGTGAATTGTGGCGGTGAATAGCTTCCGTGACATCGCCTATAGGTGAGTGACTGGAGCTGTCTTTATTTTTGGCATTAGTTCAAGAATTCATCAATTATTTTTGATTTTTGATAGAAAATTTATTATTTTCTTATCGAATTGTAACTTATGTACTTGTTATAGATAGTAGTTGTATTATTTTATCGGAATATTTTATAATAAAAGTTAATTAAATAGGTAAAGTGTTAGTTACTGACGTACACTTTAATACAAAATTCTACTATTACAATCTAATCTATGTTTTAATATTATTTAAGTGAAAAACATGACTGGAATTTATCAAAATTCGTTAAAATTCTTACACAGAATTTACAATACAAAAATAATATATTAGAAAAGAAACGTAAAAATACACTAAAATCATTTAATTATAAGCCCTTTTAGCCCTAGGTAAGCCCTTTTTAACTACTCAACATTCCCTAGTAGTTACTAAGAAAAGAGTTTATTAAGACAACTTACTAAAACTTTTCTTGGCCACAAAAAGCTTTTGAAGCTTTAGCTTTTTTCTATTTGACCTGTTTCTCGAGTGTCTCTGTATGTACTTATGCGTTGCAACTTAATCTTACTTATTAATTTAATGTGAGTTAGTAATTAAGTTTTTAATCTAAAGAGGCCTTCGTGGCGCAGGGGCACAAGCGTGGGACCGTGAACGCGACGGTTGCGTGTTCGATTCCCACGCGGGAGAATGAAATATTTTTTTTTTTGTCGATCTGGTAACGACGCAAAGCACGGAGCGTTAAGCTTTGTCACAATGCCTCGAGAATTAGGCGAAAATTGAGGAAATGAAATGGGTTAACTGGAAGGAAGTGTCTTAACACTAGGTTCCCTCTGTTTACCCTTGTATGTGCGAGTACATCGTGAGGCTAACAAAAATAAAGTATTACATATTGAAAAGGTTTTGGTTAGACATTGTTTTTGTCTTTCAATCATCTACTGACACTTTCAACCTGCACCTACCAGTAATGCAAAAATAACTCAATCTCTTAACTTACGTTGTCGAATTTCCGTCTAATTTAGAAGCATTGCGTTTTTTGTGTATAATAAAATAGAGTGGAGGAACACAACACCATGTTTTGTATTACCAGAAAGAAAAAAAACATAATAAATAAATATTTTCTCTAATAAAAACCCACAACCATTACGTCTACAGGCGCTGTCTACTGCACTACGATAGTCTAAATTTTACAGGGCTGTAATAATATTGTGTATTTTTTGCAAAAAATATATTAAAGTATTATTTAGCTTCATCCCGTATACTACATATAGCAGAGTAGGCAGAGGGAACGTAGCGTTGAGACAGTCCGTTTCCCACTTTAAAACATTTTTTTTTTAATTTATTCCCCCGAGTGGGAATTGAACCCCCAACCGTTGCGCTTACAATCACATGATATGTCATAGTGCCACAAAGGCCTTAAATAAATTAATTAATTGCTATATAAATAAATCTTTTGTTTGTTATATTACCACTGTTCTCTAAACTCTTAGACAAAGGGCGATATGGGTTTTACCGTACAAATGACACGCAATATCCGCCTACCTTGTTATATACACTTAATGAAGAAAATTGGACCCTGTAATTCATTTTTTTTATGTAATGAATTGACCATTTAGTGACCCATATATACCCATATACCCATTTTAACATATTCTAAAATTGTATTAAGTAATTGTGTCTTATGTGTGAACTTATATGTTTCTAGATTCTCGACACCACACTTGATACAGGTTGTCAAAATGATAACGCCATTTTGATGATGATAAACTTAAGATGAGACTAAGATAAAATGATTGAAGTATAAATCATCAAAATTAGTCAACCCGTTTAGTTTCTACAATACCACATACGAACAAACATGCATACATACAATGACTGATAAACACATTACTAGGTTCCGCGGAATTGGGTAAAAAACGTAAAAAAACTAAATTACTCCGAAAAAGAAGCTGGTGCTGGTGACTATTATAATATTAATATTATTCACACCTTACGGCAACCCAATTATAAAGTGAAAAAAGATAAACCCAATTTAGTTTAAGCACCTGATATTGAAATTCTATAGACACGTGATCCCTGAGAAACCTTATATGGAACGCGTGACCTTTAGCGCTATTTACTTTAGTTGCTTCTGTGGCTTAACGTTTTAATCATAATATATTATTATTTTAATAATATATATGTGCCTAAATATTATAGTATAATTTTCAATTGCATAAATTTGTCGTAATGTCAAATATGATTAAAAAAAGGAAAAAATAGATATTTATTTTGTACCTTAGAAATGTTTGAATGCTCATATCTCAAAAACTGATATCTGATATTACTTACATATGAGGAAACTGAAGCTCTTATTGAGCATGTTAAATAGTAATACACTAAATATATTTATATACATACATATACGATCCATCATCCATGATCATAAAACAGCTACAAAAACTATAAGCAACATATTTTGGAACATATAAATAAAATAGTAACAATATAAACAAATAAAAGATGTTATGATAAGGAAATATATATTGTAAAATAATATATTTTATAATAACTTAAGGTTTGTATCATTATTATGATTTTTTAATGAGAAAGGAAGAACGGAGTCTCCTGGTACAGGCTTAAAAGAAGGCTGCAGACACTAGTGGATTTTGTAAGAAACTTGCTTATTAAACTATTATATAAAAATATTCAAAAAAAAATTTTGTTGTTTATTTTATTTTCAAAATATCGTGAACTTTTGTGAACTTTATACCTATTTACATATCGCTATACCACGAGAAATTTAAAATTTACACAATTTAAATATTTAACTGCTGGACTTTCTCATAAAAATCTTTTCATATTTTTAATATTGTTTTAAAACGTTATTCTGCACTTAATAAGTTGTACTTCCTCTTACCAATTGATAATTCTAAATAATAATCTTTGGGTAACAGACATTCATAAAAATCGCCGTACAAAGATGCTAACAACATAAATAAGTCGTAACAAGCATATAAGAATTTCGACATAGCTCGATGAGAACGTATGGCTTAGTGGTCAGAGCGCTTGGACGGTTTCTATGAGGAATGGGTCTAAATCTCGCCTAGTAAATATTTTTATACGTTTTCTAAAAAACAAAAAAAAATATTATGTATATTTTCTAAGAAAGAGTATGATATGATAGTTTCCAAGAACGTTATATGTACAAAGGTATATTCGTAACCATTGAATATCATCTAAGAGCACTAAGAAAAGTGTACCATACAGAATGTATTTATTATCAATTATATAAAAACTACATCGACGTCGTAGCCGCCATTCGTTAAGCCTAGAACATCTGTAAAATAACAGATTATTTTAACTTCTGAAATTATGTAATTATTTAAAATTTCCACTTGTTATTTTAGCAATTGCAATTCAATTCAAATTTAAATTAAAAATCTATGAGACAATGAATGTACATAATATGAGCAAATTAGGTACCTACTTATTTTTATATATATTTTAAATATATTATTTTTTTTAACAGCTTCACGCTGTATCTCGCTTTTAGTAGGATAAGCAGAGGGAAACTAGTGTTAAGACACTCCGTTCCCCACTTTCCTCCGAATTTTTCGAAATATTACGTATTGAGTGGCGGAACTCAACGCCGGGCTTTTGCCTTGATGCCAGAGCGAAGACATGAAAATATTAATAAATAATATTTAATTGTCCAAGCTGAAACCAAGATCGAATCCACAACCATCACGTTACAGTCACACCCTTGTGCCGCTGTCGCACGACGGCCCGAAATTAAATAATAAATTGGATAATAAATATAATATTATATTGTAAATTTAGATAGCTGTTTTATTATATTACTGTATAATTTTTCACTTATTAATTATTATATTTCATCAACAAAATATGGAAATATATGAATATGCAAGTATAATTGCACAATACATTGTATGTATATGTACGGCGACAGGAAACCTCTCTTTATCGGTCGTGTTACCACGCTCGCTACAAGCCTGTGATAATATGCAATGATCGTAGCCTCTCGACCTATATCAGTTATTATAATACATAGAATAAGTTTAGCCTTCTATTTAGCAGAAAATATTTATAAATAAATAGATAGATAGATGAATATATGGATTTTATTACATTGCATCATTGTATATAATATTGTATAAATAAAAAAAATAATTCAGCTTCACGCTGTTTCCCGCACACAGCAGAGTAGGCACAAGGAACATAATGCTAAATACACCCCGTTCCCCAGTTTCGGCCGAGTTTTCGAGGCATTGCGTGAGGTTTGCTAAGGTGACATTTTGATATTTGAAATAATTTTACTAGTGTATTCATATTCCAGATCTTTATTATCAATGAAAAATGCCTAACGCGTTGGACATCTCTTACTGAGGGAACATTTCATTATTTCTTTTATTTAGGTCTTTAAAATCAAATATACCATAAATCCTGCGTAAGCCTAAATCCTAAAGCCAAAGCTATACAATAAAAAAAAATTACTTAAATCAGTCTAGTAGTTCAGAAGATGTG
Source organism: Heliconius erato x Heliconius himera (assembly GCA_013421005.1). NCBI lineage: Eukaryota > Metazoa > Arthropoda > Insecta > Lepidoptera > Nymphalidae > Heliconius > Heliconius erato x Heliconius himera. Next base: position 15,758 of record JAATLQ010035382.1, read on the forward strand.
TGCTTACAAACAGACAGACAGACAAAAATTTTGAAATTCATAGATTTATTGATTAAAAATTAAATTAGCTTCACGCTGTATCCCGCACACAGCAGGGTAGGCAGAGGGAACCTAATGTTAAGACAGTCCGTTCATCATTTTCTGCCCAATTTTCAAATTTCAAAATAATCCAATGGAACATTATCATTCCAACTTATAAATGACATGACATTATGACGACAGCATAAAAAACCCACGTAATGCATACATCACAAATATGCCAGTTCATCATTCGCAATTTAAACGGCATATAAAGAAGGCACTTTTAACGAGATACTTTTGAGCCAAGATTAAAAAGACAAGCGCGTAATTAAAATACTTTACGTAAGTGACGTTGGAAAGCTCTAACGCTCGAGGGCTCTGGGTAATGTGTGCTCTGTGTGTGTTTAGCGTTAAACTTTAAACTTCATAAAAAAATAGTTTTAAACGTTTAAATAATTAATAGTTAAAAAAAATTAAATACGTTTTTTTCCGGAACATTAATCAGATGAATGGAATGAGTACAAACTCGACGGGTTTAGTAATAGGTACTTCAAAGTTCCACCAACTATCTCTCCATTTTATCATCAGATCAGCTGATGATGCTTTGAGCTCAAGGCTCGTGGCGCAGGAGCACAAAGTGTGACTGTAAACACGACTTGTTGAGTGTTTGATCCCCATTCGAAGAATTGAAATATTTATTTAAATGTTCCGTTTCTTTGCTCTCGTGTCAAGGAAAAAGAACACGACGGTTATGGATTCGATTCTCGCTCGAGGAAGTAATTATAATTGCATTGAGTTCAAGATCAATGCAATATCTCAAAAAAATCCATGAAAAAAAGGAAAAACACGCACTAGGTCCCCCCTGATCACGCTGGTATATACGTGAAGCTGAAAAAAAAAAAAACTTACATGAAGTATATTTTTGTGTAAATTTTGCTACCTGAAAGCCTAGAAAAAGTCCGTTCTAAGCTAACAAGTAAGCCATCTAGGCTTAACTGTGTATTGAAATATTGATTTTCATAACTTTTACCTTTAACAAAATGTTGTGAATCTAGCCGTCTTGTCGTTGTTTTATTCTTTTAGAACTTAATAATATAAAGATGTCTCGGGACTGCGGACTATTATTTTTTCTTTTGGCTTCATAATCTTCATTCTGTTCCCCACTGACTACATAATTAACGAGACATTGCGTGTTAAATAACGAAACTCAACGCCACGCTTTGTTATCTCACCGGAGCAACGAAATGAATATAATCCATTGCCCCGGGTGGGAATCGAACCCAGAAACGTCGACTTTACAGTCAGCCTGCGTTATGGCGACCTCGAAGATACTAATATTTTCGTACACACATACATACATATACAGCTTATGAGTGGCGGAACTCAACACCGCACTTTTGCCCCGACACTAACACGACTTATGAAAATATAAATGTAAATAAATATTTCACTTCCTCGAGTGGGGAACCCACGACCAGTCGCGTTTGCAGTCACACTATGTGCCACCGCGCCACGACTGGCCTCAATTCCCCGATCGAATATACAGGTATTATTTTATTGTTTTCAAAATTTCTGAAGCCTTGTACACTAGTTCTTACTACACAAATACTGGCGATTAGTTCTGCGTGTTAAAGCACTAAAGCTCTTAAGCGCATTTAGGTATACTCGAATTTTCAAGAACTTTTTTAGTGTATAGAATAATATGACCTAATTTTTTTTGTTCTGATATATTATTAGGAATTTCAGACGTAACAAGGTCAGGAATGTTATTGAGATTCGTTTTAGTAAAAACCCAAATTTCCTAATGTAATACCATTAATCATAGAATATTACGTGGAGGAACTGAAGTCCTCATACCGTAACGGGATAAGTAAGAGTGGGGAATAGTTATGGGTTCGATTATTACTTCCTTAAGTGAATTTAATTTCACTTTCACGCACGGCTCAAACACGCAATGGCTTATTTTTAAACATTTTAAAGTGTTATTCCACACTTAGGAAAGAAAAATATTTACTTAGAAAACGTATAAAAATTTGATTGTAGCGGGACTCGAACCCGCGCCTCCTGGAAACCGACCAGGGAACGTATGGCTTAGTGGTCAGAGGGCCTGGTTTTCTAAATAAGTACACAAAGGCTTGTATCTGGGTGAAGAATGGAAAATGGAGTGTCTTGAATCCCTCTGCCTATTCTTCTATATGCGGGAGGAGACATTTATGTATATCTATTTACATTTTTCTACCACACTCAAGTATAATAAAATCGTAAAAATGATAATTCTGTATATTATTTACATTAAACAATATTTTTGCGCTTTTCTCCAGTGACTAACGAATAAAATAAAGACCTACTGTTATTTCGCTGTCCACTTATTAAATTAGATTCCAGTGGGTCCATCGTGGCGCAAGAGGACAACGTGACATCAGTGGGTTCGATTCTCACTCGAGGGAACATATTACTTTCATTTTCTCTAGTAACGAGACAAAGCTAGGCGCTAGTCCCGAAATTTATCACGTGATGTCTCGAAAATTAAATGGAAAGAAGAGAATGGAGAGTCTTGTTACTAGGTTCCCTCTGCCTATAATACTAACAAGAAAATAGTATGAAATTATTATATAATTAATGAAATATTTACGTAAATGAACTCTGGCACTGCGACGGCCTCCTACAATAGGTTCCTAAAACATAAAAAATATGTACATTAGTATTATATTTGACTTTTTTCAAAGTAATTTTAAAAAGCACCTGCTCTCAAAGAGGCAGGCAATCATAAAGAACGATGCATCTGTACGACAAGCCAGCGAAGTGTGCAAGCATTTTAATTATCAAACTCTTCTTCCACTGAATAAAGACAAAAGTTTATTAATACGTGACTTCGTAAGAAATATTTTTTCTATGGGAAAAAGATTTTATCTTTGAAGAAGTGAAGGTCGTCGTGGTGCAGCGTCTGACTGTTTTTCCGTTTCATTGTCTTTATTACCCCACTCTGATAACAAGACAAAGCGCGGCGTTGAGTTGCGCCACTCGTAATGTCTCGAAAATTATGCGCAAAGTGGTAGATGGAATGCCTTAGCAATATGATCTCTTCGCCTACTCTGTTATATGTCTTTGAAGAGATGTTTCTTAATTTTTACCGCTTTATGATCAGAGTCTAAAATTATATTATTAAATTGTTTTGAAATTGTAAACGTAACTAACACTTTTCTTTGACTTTTGGTTATAACTTTGTATAAAAGTTTTTTTTTATTTGAAACGAGTCAAATTGCAAAATCACGCATCTTGGCACAATGGCTGACTGTTAATCTAATGGATCAATGGATGTGGATTCGATTCCCATTCGGTGGAATGCTTAAATTTCAATATGTTTTTTCTGTTCCCCGCTTTGCTTTGTTATTTTTACTGCCTGTCTGACTTTCGGTAAGTCCGGGCAGTTAAGGAGAACTACTGAACCGATTTTTATGGGATTTTTATGAAACGTAAGGGAAATTTCGGAGCAACATACAAGGATCTGTCTATTCCAAAATACCCGCAGGATCAGGATTTTGAAAGGTATGGAATGTAATGTCTTAATACTATTACATCCTGCCTACACCGCTGTGAAGGAAAATCGTGGAAACGTTTCTTTTTTATTAGCGATAAATCCACTTCCTTCTCTATTTTCATTTTATATAGCCAAAATTCGCACTTATATTTCATATTAGCTAAAATTGATATTACTCTATTTCGAATCATGCACAAAAAATATCAATTTCCCTTCCAGACACTGTCGCCTTTAATTACTCTGTCGGTCGTCGAGAACTGAGTTCGCTGCTGCTGCTGAAAACGTTTCAATCAATTGGGGCCAACACTCCTTACTAAGTTATTACTTGACGCCCTCTCGGTGTAATGTTAAAATGTTTAAGTAAAACGAAAATGTTACGGGTTCAAGATCGGAGGACTTATTGAGGCCTTTGTGGTTCAGCGGCACAGTGATCGAAATGGCTGTGATTTCTATCTCCATTTGAGACAATGGTTATATTTAAATCGTCATTGTTTATATAGAAGCCAGTCGTGGCGCAGCGGCACAAAGCGTGACTGTAAAACCGACTGGTTGTGGGTTCGATCCCCACTCGAGGAGATGAAATATTTACTTAAATTAATATTTCCATTTCTTCGCTCTGGTGTCGAGGCTAAGCGCGGCATTGAGTTCTGCCACTCAACACGAAATGCCTCCAGAAATCGGCAGAAAGAGGGGAACGGAGTGTCTTAACACTAGGTTACCTCTGCCTACCCTGCTGTGTGCGGGATACAGCGTGAAGCTGATTTGATTTGATTTTGATTTTAACTTCGGTCCGAGTTACCGAACACTTAGAATGTATTAGTTATAGTTATTTCCAATTAAAAGGAGGCGTAGCTGAAGATACAAGTTTTTTTTCAGCTTTACATTGTACCCTTCCGTTACAACAGGGTACACTTCCGTTCTCCACTTTCCGTTGAATTCTGAATAATATTTTTTAACTATATTATTAACTTAGCTAAAAATATCATATAATTATTATATAATAGGCCCAATTCGACGCTTTGGTGTGACATTATCACATCCGTTTTGCTCAAAATCCAACTTTTTCAAAGCTTTCATATAACACTACGGGTCAAGAAAACTCACACGTAAGGTGTGATTAATTAAGTTTCACCATTCATAAATAAATCGCCTTTCAAAATCCTCGTATTAAGGTCTGATGCAATGCGTCACACTCGACACGCTGCAGTAACTCGCTTTTTTCAATAAACGACCTTAATACCTATAAATAGAGTTGAAATTTATACGAATGTTATATAATTAAATTATGACGGCGGCCCCGCTGAAATTTTCCGTATATAATTACTGTTGAGTGTTGTACTTGGCTTGGCTTGCTACTATGCAGTGTGGGAGCATTGGTCCGGAATTGTTTTTAATTTTTGACACTTCTATATTTATGGCCGGTTTCACTAACCCTGGCGGAGGGAACCTAATGTTACGATATTCCGTTGCCCATTTTATGAGCACTTTTTGAGAAATGGCGGAACTTAATCCCGGTGTTTATACTTTTAGATACTGTGGTGATAAATTTTTCTCGTTATTTGGTTAACAGAATAATATCATTTAAGAAGCTTTTTACTAAAAAAGTGAAACAGAACTTTTGGATTATATCCAGCTTAATCTTAACTTTTAAGCTTTTGAATGTAGAAGAGTGCACTTTACACATAAAAATAAATTGCATTCATCGGGTGAACGTCCCGCTTATCCCCTATCATCGTGTTAATATAAAAAAATACGTTGCACTCCTCTTACCTGAATTGTCTTACTTTTAATTCTGGATTAAAATGCAAAAACCATAAAGTTTAAGAGAATATAAAGATTATATATCTTTATCTGAATCAAGCTGAAGCAATTATTAGTGAATAGTATTGCAAAAAAATGAAATTAATGATTAAATAACTTATTATTATAATACATTTTAGACAAACTAAAAAAAACTTAATATTTATTTTGTTTAATATATAAAAGAATCATTTCATCATGTAATAAAAGAAAAAAGGAGAGCGGAATAATATATCACTGATTTTCTGCGTACTTCACAGTGAAAAACATGTAAAGAAATTGCAAACCAAATCCACTTATCGATCATATTACTCAAAGTAAACCGTAAGTCAACCACAAAAATTGTCGGTATTATTTTATTATCCTCATGTACATGCAAGGCCTCGATCCTGATAAATATTCATATTGTATCGTACTAAATATTTATGATTGTATGATAAAGTATGCTGAAAAATAGGTAGTAGGAATTAGGGATGTGAATTTGAATAATTGGTTATTTATTACTGATTTATCGGCGTTGAGTTCTGCCTCCAGAATTCGGCAGAAAGTGGGGAACGGAGTGTCTTAACACTAAGTTCCCTCTGCCTACCCTGCTGTCTGCGGGATACAGCGTGAAGCTGCTTTGTTTTTTTTTTATTACTGATTTAATAAATATGCACGTAATATTTGCACTTAACATGCTCCCCGACTCGCTTCGTTCACGAAGGATAAAAAAGTTCTTTGAAGGACATCAGTGTATTTTTTAGGGCTCCGTACCTCAAAAGGAAAAAAACATTACCCTTATAGGATCATGTCGTTGTCCGTCCGTCCGTCAAGACCATTTATCTCGAGATATCGAGCTGAAATTAATATCAAATATTTAGATCCACGGTTCCTTGGAGCACAGAAATAATCCTCTTAGTCAAAGCAATCAAAAGATACGACCATCTATACATCATCGTTTGTTGCATTTTGCATAAAATTCACCGCGTAATCAATACCTATAGAATACTTTCCGTACTATAATTACGAAATTTGGCACGAAGTGAGAACTTGTAGAGCTGTCTACAAATAAAAGAAAACGTAAATTTATGTTATCTATGTGTGTTACAGATAAAAACTATTACAAACATATAATTGTACTTAATTTCGTATAAAATAAGCACATACACTCGCAATCTTTGTCAATTTTTATGACAAAAATACATATTTTAAATTGGCGTTAAGTTTGGGCGCGACGAATTGACAAATAACTCAATATCCCGACAATCGATTTCGACGATTCTTTTTTTATTGGAAAGTATATACTTCATGGGTTATTTGATTTGTTAGTTAGTACGTTCTGATTATGGAAGTCGGTGAAATCGAAGAAGTCAATTTATTTTTGTTAAAAATCATATTATAGTTATTCTAAATAACAATATATTCCATTAATTTTATTTAGTAGACAATCGTGAGCATTGAACATTGAATTTGAATTTAATTCTGCCAGCTAACATGCACTCACCGACTAAAATTTAAGTGAAAATTTGAAAAAAGAGTGTCTTTTCTTCCTGCAGGATACAACGTGAAGTTAATATTTGTTCAAAGAATTAAGAAGAATAGGTACTTTTTAATAATTAATTTTAATGCAGGAGATATGATGTCGAGTTCAAAAATATCAAGAAAGTCCAAAATATTTTGAAAATTGATATAATAATTCATTATTCAATATTATTATTGTTTAAGATTATCATTTCCCTGCTATGATAGGATAAAGTACGGCGTTCGCCACTCGTCGTGCAATGTTTCGATTTCAGGGGGAAAGCGGATAACCGAGCATCTTAACAATATTTCAGACTTCGGCGGAATATGAGAATGTCTAAGCACGAGCTTGCCAGGTTCCTTCTTCCTACACTGCTACGTACAGGATATAGCATGAAGTTAAAAAAGAGAGTAAGATAAAGGATGAAGGTTGTATATTAAATAACTTTTTACAACAAGAAAATATTGCAAGGGAAAACAGCAAAGATAATATATGTAAGTTACTGAGAAGTTTAGTTTAGTTCCTAAATACACTATTTTATACTTTAAAACTTCACTTTATCTGTGTCCCCTCATGTAAAATCGACGATGGCGGACAATTTTTCTATCAGTAACTTTAAAGAACAGGGCTTTCGAACACAAGAAAGCTGAATAGAAACCACTAAATTGCTAAGAGTTGAGCAAAGTTTTACTTACTTTATTTTTACTCACTTTATTTTAAAAGAAAATACTTTCGTCTATAACTCAAAGCGGATATCACATAAGCTGTGACTACTGACTTATTTCTCATTTTATTTATAAAGTTAAAAAGGAGGTTCCGCAGTTAAATCAATATTAGGATTCTTCTTTTCTTTGTAAATTACTAGGTTTTTCCAAACTGTTTTAAAATAAAGCTGTATCTACTTTTTACCAGATGAACTTTTATCTTAAATATTACCCCCAAGTATCTACATATTAGGGCCGGTCGTGGTGCAGAGGCACAAAGTGTGACTGAAAAATCGACTAGTTGTGGGTTCGATCCCCACTCGAGGAAGTGAAATATTTATTTACATTTATATTTTCATTTCTTCGCTTTGGTGTCGAAGCAAACGCGGCATTGAGCTCCGCCACTCGGCACGCAATTCCTCCAGAATTCGGCGGAAAGTGGGAAACGGACTGTCTTAACACTAGGTTCCCTCTGCCTACCCTGCTGTGTATGGGATACAGCGTAAAGTGATTTTTTTTTTATTTTTAGTATATTACATGACTATATGTAAAATTTACGTAACGCTTGACTCCCAGTTGTTCCACCGGCTTCACTCGTACAGCACTGAAATATATTTATTACGACAGCATTTTATAATTACATCCCGAAAGTTGTCAGTTCTGGTTTGATATAATATGCGTGTAATAAATTATGACCCAACATATAAACTATTTTTTCGAATAAAATTCTTCATTACTGAAAATCGCATAATATCGATATCCATAGCTTAAAATATTTTAGGCTCATGTGGCGCATGGGTTTGATTACTAATCGAAAAAACGAAATATTTTATATTGTAATTTCTTCGCTCTGGCTACGAGGTAAAGCGCGGCATTGAGTTTTGCCACTTAACACGCAACGCTTCCAGAATTTGACGAAAAGTAGCATACGGAAGTTTCTTAGTGAAAACGGAGTTTTCTTAATAATAGGTTCTGAGATTTGCTCTACCTACACTGGTATGTGCTGTCTATAGTCTAAGTCTCAATAAAAAAAAAGATTTAAGCGTGCATCAGTGGAAAGGGACTTTTTTATACAACATATACAATTATTATTTTTTACTTCCTGCGTTTTCAAAACTTTTTCAATATATTTCATATTTTTTTTATTTTTTTTATTAATTGAGTACCAATATTCCCAATACTGTCTCACTTTGAAAAATACAAAATAGTCTAGAAAATGGCGTGAGCCTTTATAATTTACGATGTCTGAAAATTACAGTCAATTACTTTGGGTGTTCAAATTTCTGTTACTATGTAAAAGTCATGTTTCACTAAACTATGGGAAGTGTGGCACGCAATTCATTAGCGTTTGGTAGTTTAACTTTACAAGAGCAAAAATGTTCTTTTTTTTTTAAATATTAATGAATACAACTGTGTAAGAGGCAAGTTGTGGCGCAGGGGCACAAAGTGTGACTGTAAAATTGATTGGTTGTTGATTCGATCCTCACTCGAGGAAATGAAATATTTATTTACATTTATATTTTCATTTCTTTGTTCTGGTGTCGAGGCAAAGCGCGGCGTTGAGTTCTGCCCCTCAACACGCAATGCCTCCAGAACTGGGCGGAAAATGAAGTGTCTTAACACTAGGTTCCCTCTACCTACCCTGTTGTGTGCCAGATACAGCGTGAAGCTGATTTAATATTTTTTTTTATATAACTGTGTAAAAATTGTTTACTAATATAAAATACTAAAATATCAGTATTGTCAGTACAGAAAGTTATTACTGGCTGTAAATGCAAAAAGGACAAAGGAATTAGAAAATGTCTCGTCTCAACTTTTTTTTAAATTCACGCTGTATCCCTCATAGGTAGGTATAGGTTCATTTTAAACTGTACAGCCTGGTGACAAACGGTCGGACGAACAGCTGAGTGTTAGTAATAGGGCAAAAGTTCTTCCTTAATAACTAGCTTAATTAAAAAAAAATAATTGTGTACAAATTAATTTTCATAGTATTTGAACCAATTAAGCCATTTCACGCCCTCAAAGAAACAAGCGGATATTAAAAGGAAAGGAAACGCCTACACGATTAATTACTATATATAAGTTTCTAAGAAACGGCTAAGAAAAGGATTGTTTTAAGTTATAAAATAATTAAGACATAATCGAGGTCAGGCGTGTGGCGGTAAACGGGACAGGTTCTGGGCTCGATTCCTACTCAAGGAAATAAATTATTTAATATTTTTAATTCTTCACTCTGGTGTCGAAGCTGAAAGTGCGGCGTTGAGCTCCGCCACTCAACACGCATTGTCTTCAAAATTAGGCAGAAAGTGTGGAGTGGCGTGTCTTAACACTAGGCTCCCTCCATCTACCCTGCTACATGCGGGATACAGCGTGAAGCTGAAAAAAAAGATATAAATTTATATTTTTGAAAACAGCACCTTTTTCCTGCATAGACATACTCGTAGACATGTCTATTGTAAAACATTTCGTTCTTCGCTTCGCTTGCTTGGCTTAGGTTTCGCCACAACTTAAAGGCAGCATTTCCCCTTGCCGAAAGTCAAAGACAAAAAATAAAAATATGTTGGAATTGAACCTACAACCACCATGTGTGGAATCAGAGTCTATTACATGGCAATACGGTAGCCTCATAATTTTAAATACTTACAATTATATGCTAAGTGGTGAACGTAGTGTCTTAACACTAGATCCTCCTGTATACAGAATACAGGATGAAACTAAATAAAGAAATTTCATACTAGACTCAACAAGTATTTAACAAACGAGTCGATAAGACTATAAAAAAAAGCTCTTTGTAAAACATCTAGTCTTCTATAAAAGGCTTTATTCCACCAAAGAAATATATTTATAGCTACCGTCTTGTAATGTATGTAGGTGACATGAATATTTAGTAAGGATTACCAGCCAGGTGTCGTCTAAATCTGAACGAAAAACGTGATATTAAGCCCATATTGGTTACAAAGTATACTTATAGATATTATAAGTTAGATAACTTAGAATACGAGGCCATGGTGGTGCAATGGCACAGCATCTGGCTGTAATACTACGGTTTTATGTTCGATTTCCACTTGAGGGTACATATTTCTTTTGTTTTCTCGCTCTGGTACCTAGACTAGACTATTGAAGACGGAAGCTAGGCGGTGCACGGGCGACTTACCAAAACTTTGCCCCATCTTTATGAGAAAAAAGTGTAACGTGTTTTTTTATTAAAGTTGCGCACTGAGTTGACTAAATCCTTTCTTTTACTTTTTTTATCTTTACGATGCATCCCGCACAGAGTAGGATAAGCAGAAGTCAACTTAAAAAACCTTTCTTTTGGATAGTGTTTAATCTAAAAATACTTCTCTTCTTCTAAGATCTTATTTACGAAACCATTACGTTTTAGTATAACCTTGGATGCGCTAAGCATGTGTTACCTTAAATCCTATTTCTATTTGACCACGGGGATGAAATCATAAGTAAATATTATATTTTTTTCTAGCCATTACGGCGTTTATCAGCTTGGCGAAAATTTGCCAAGCTGATAAAATAAGATTTTAATTTAAAATAGAACATATTATAATAGTATTACCTATAGCTATTTTGACTAAATGTTTTGTGTTAAGACACTCCATTTCCTTTAATTAATTTCTATTGCCCACTTTCCGTTTGCGTTGCGTGTTGAGTGGCGGAGCTCAACGCCACTTTGTCTATATAGAAATGAACATAATAAAATAATTCCTTCCATCGAGTGGGATCGATCCCACAACCATTATGTTTACGTCACGCGTAGGCCCCTGCGCCACGGCAGCTTCTATTTTTAGTTATCTATAAATATTGCTGTTCTAAAGTTTGATTGTTATAGGCTTCCGAGGACTATTGAAAATAAAAATGACTGGTAACCTTTAAAGCGATATTTTGTAGCGTACATATATAGATACATATTATGTACGTTATTGAGTTCTACTTATAAAACTATTGTGAACACCAAACAAAAGAACTTAATTCAATTTATCCTATTGAAACTCTTTTTTTATTGTTGGTGGTTATTTTTTTTTTGTTTTTTTTTTCTTTTTCCCGACTGCTAAGGAAGGGTTATGTTTTTCGCGCGTATCTTGTATGTATGTAATATTCTTTATTACCACATATCTCCAGAACCGCTGAACGGATTTACACAATTGAGGTATCGTTAGATTCATATTAGCAGCCCAAGTGTTCTTAGATAGGTGACGTTAAAAGAAAACAATCATGGCGGCTGTGGGACGCCATTGGACTTAGTGAAAAAAAATTTTTCGTTTCGAATACTACAATATGGGTATCAAATTCAAGAGCTTAATACGAGAATTTCAAAAAGGTATATCATGATTATCATTACTATAATGATTTCTAACAAAAACGTGAAAAATAAAAAAATATTTGTAAAAACAAAAACCCCGACTGCATAAAACTAAAAAGAAAATAAACAAGCTCAATAGTTTATTAGTATTAACAGTCGGGACTTATAAGTGATTATTCAATCAATAAAATCTTTACCAGGAACCCCGCATAATTTAAAGAGGTCCCGACTGTTAATCCTAATAAACTATTGAGCTTGTTTATTTTCTTTTTAGTTTTATGCAGTCGGGGTTTTTGTTTTTACAAATATTTTTTTATTTGAGGCATATAAATCTAGTAACTAGTGGTATACCACTATTTTCTTCTTTCTCCATGTATTTGCTATATCTTATTTGTTGTTTATTATATCTAACAAATTGTATTAGTATGAAATTCCGTTTTTCCCATCCGAAATTTCACAAGCTACGAGCTGAATTTCAAATTTCCGAACTACGTCAGCTGCCTTGTTTCTGGTGACATAACACTCCTTTTTTCAACCTTCGCCTTTTTGCTATAACTTATAATGTCTAACGAATTATATTATTAGAACGAATTGTTTAATTAATTAATAATTTATTGGTATAACAAGATGTCAGAAGAAACAAGTTTTGTTTTTAGCTTTACGCTGTATTCCGCATGGAGTAAGGTAGGCAGAGAGAACCTAGTGTTAAGATACAGCGTTCTCCACTTCCCGCCGCTTTCGAGATTTCTTGTTTAGTCGCGGAACTCAATGCTGCACTTCTGCTTTGGTACCAGAACGAAAAATTAAAATGTTAACTTAACTTAACTTAACTTAGCTTCACGCTTTATCCCTTGCGGGGTAGTCAGAGAGAACGGAGCGCCAAACGCTACGGTCTCTACATACCTCTTTCGCCTCGTCCACTGTCATCAACCTCTTCATACATGCCCTTCGGGGGGTCCTCATGCTTTTTACGTGACCTTCCTCCAGTATCTTTGATACTGTGTTTTCGAAGGTCAACCGAGGTCTCCCCCTACCTCTCTTACCGCT
>JAATLQ010035383.1:0-28689 GCA_013421005.1 Heliconius erato x Heliconius himera
AAACCGACTGGTTGTGGGTTCGATCCCCACTCGAGGAGATGAAATATTTACTTAAATTTATATTTCCATTTCTTCGCTCTGGTGTCGAGGTTAAGCGCGGCGTTGAGTTCTGCCACTCAACACGCAATGCCTCCAGAATTCGGCAGAAAGTGGGGAATGGAGTGTCTTAACACTAGGTTCCCTCTGCCTACCCTGCTGTGTGCGGGATACAGCGTGAAGCTAATTTAATTTAATTTTTTTTTAGATAGAAAATATAGTTTTTTTTATTTTGTAGTGGAAAATGCTTTGATATTGTCTCTCTAAGTATCTGAGTCAAAAACATATTTCAGGGTTCTTATTACTAACACACTTTATAAAAATCTAAAATAAGAATGGCATGTCGTATTTCTGGTTAATCCAAACGCATAACACATATGTGTCATTATAATGCTTAAAATACTAACAAAAACTAATCTATTAACCTTTATTAAACAAATCTACTTATACAGGGTGGAAGAGGCAGCGCCGCTTTTACGGAAACAGCATATAGGACAAAATATTTCAAGCCCGTACCTAAAGAAATTAATCAAGATAACTTAACAGTTTAGACGTAGGATTTTTTTTTTCATTCCACGATGTCTATCTATACCTGTATTTCGTGTGACGCAGTTACGCATAGATACTAATAACGTAAACACATACTACTACAAAAATACTACTAAAGGTTAATCAACTTTGAACTTTGCCGCCAATATCTACGACTCGATGTCAGAATAAGGCGTATGTGGCGGTTTCCCTTTGATAAGTTTACGTGTGTTTTATGTTACAACGAAAATTTTATTATTTATTTTCTTTGACAAAATCACTTTTTCATTTTTGGGATTTTTTTTATTTGTCTTGGGCTTTCATGGAGGAGTTAAAACAATGGTTTCATTTAAAGTGGTGCTGACACTTCCACCTGTATAATATTAATTTTCTTTGTGGTAAGGCAAGTTACATTATGTTTATTTGTAAGTAATAACGTTTACTAATGATTTTGATGAATTTGAATTTTTACCACCGAATGTGTCGTAAATAATTTGCAAGTGAAAAGACGTTTTGTTATATAAAAATCTCTCTGCATATCCTACGGGATATCATGTTTCACTTTTCATTCTATTATTTGAAAAACATGCAAAATAAAAGCTTGTAGATGTAGACTGTGGTCTTCCGTTATAACGGTTTACAATAAAATTATTAACTGTTTTCTACTATTTCATTTTGTCACATATTAATGTAAGAAAAATTTAATTGAACGACAACACCGTAGCTATCGAGTTGCACAATAAACTATTAACTTTTGTATAAAATTATGTTTTAAAAATAAGAATCTAAATAACTGTTGTTGAGAACTTATAGGTGGGAAATGTTTACTCAGAGTGTGACCGGAGACAGTTGTAGTGGTAAAAAACGAGTCGGTTAAGCTAAAGTTGGCACCAGGTCATCTTCCACTTGGTCGTGGGGATTTCGCTACAAATTGACAGCTGCACCTCACTAGAAGAAGCTGCACCTACGTGAACACTGCGTACTAAAATGTTTAAGCTGTAACGCGGTGCGGGTATTATCAATAAAAGCTTTGAAAATGGCCGTGAAAAATTGGAGCGAAGCGGTCATGTCCACCACATCAGTCATGTCCTGAACTGAGATATATGTATTAATATATAAACCCTTGAAGTACATTAGGACATGTTATTCATTTATAGACATTAGACAAACACCACTAGAACGGCAGTTCTTTTTATCTTCACGCTGCATCCGGGATTTAGCTGGGTCGGCAGAGAACACGTTGTATTAAGATAATCCGTTGCCCGATTTCTGCAAAATTTTTGAGATATTGCATGTAGTAATCCAACGCCACGAATTGTCTTCTTACCAAAGCGAATGTTTACAGTCAGATGCTATGCTGTTGCGCCACAACGGTTGAAACCTTTATTTTTAGAGCAAGTAACAACTAATTAAAAATTTTAAGACGTTGAAAAATAAAATAATAATATGAAAAGGGGCATTCCCCTTTTCCGAATGTCTGGAGTCCTTATCAGCCTATAAATTAAAATATTTTAATTTTTATAGACCATAGTTTCGTTTATATTTTTTCTGACAAAATTAGGTAAGGAAGTATTTTACATCGTTTTATAGAACTTCAACGAAAATCATGAGATACTAACAATAAGCTCTTTCATTTTCATGTCATTTACAAATTGCAAAATCTTATTTTTTTTTCTTAATCTCCCATTCCAAAGTAATTTAATAATGACAGATTATTTATGTACATACAATCTAAGTAGCTTCACGCTGTATCCCGAATACCATGACAGGCAGAGGGAACCTAATGTCAAGACACTTCCCTACTTTTCGCCGAATTTTCAAGGCATTGCATGTTGAGTAGCAAAACTTAACGCCATACATAATCTAAATAGATAAATACTAAGAAAACCGTTATCTAAATGTTCATAAACTGGTTAAGCGCAAGTCGAACTCGCCCGCCGTTGGGTTCCGTGCCAATTTCAAGGTTGTAGGTCAACTGAATTGCAACTTATAAGATTTGACAAGTTGCGGGCATATGCACTCATTTTGTATAAAATAAATTCATTTCCGAATGTGTCCTTTACTTGTGAGGCCAGTCGTGGCGCAGCGGCACGAGGTGTGACTGTAAAACCGACTGGTGGTGGGTGCGATCCCCACTCGAGGAGATGAAATATTTACTTAAATTTATATTTCCATTTCTTCGCTCTGGTGTCGAGGTTAAGCACGGCGTTGAGTTCTACCACTCAACACGCAATGCCTCCAGAATTCGGCAGAAAGTGGGGAACGGAGTGTCTTAACACAAGGTTCCCTCTGCCTACCCTGCTGTGTGCGGGATACAGCGTGAAGCTGATTTGATTTGATTTTATTTTCCCTTACTTGTACTACAAGTTCTCACTTCTGTGCCAACGTCCACGCGATTGAGATAATTGGTTTTAACAGACGGACCGCAAAGTGATCATATAAGGATTCCTTTTTATTTTGAAGTACACAACCCCTTAGTATGGGATTATGAATATTTCTACTTTTAACGGTAGGTCTCCAAATCAAAGTCGTTTAATTACTTGTCTATTGTCAGTGTTTTTCCAAGTTATTTCTGCCGATCCCATGAAGTCCCATTGAACTTAATACTACGAGTACAATATGGTTGTGAGCGCAAACTAACTATATAGAAATTCCTGTAGAAAAAAGATTTACGCTGTATCCCGCACTAA
The DNA here is from genome assembly GCA_013421005.1 of Heliconius erato x Heliconius himera. NCBI lineage: Eukaryota > Metazoa > Arthropoda > Insecta > Lepidoptera > Nymphalidae > Heliconius > Heliconius erato x Heliconius himera. The sequence continues at coordinate 3,255 of JAATLQ010035383.1, forward strand.
CACGAACTAAGTGTTAAGACAGGTCGTTCCCCATTTTCTGCCAAATTCTCTGTTTAATTAAATAAACCACTGCTTTTAGTTCTGCTATACAGTATAAAATGTGCTTAAACTAATACCGTGTCATGTAATCACTGTCCTTTTTGTTCCTTACTACCCTATTTTCTAACATTCGTAAGGTGCTTAAGCACCTTCCAAAACTTAAGGAGGGAAGAATTGGAAAATCACAATGTTGCACGATCTCATAATTATTCTATGTATGTACTACGAACTACGATCATTTAGCACATCTGTTCTTCTACGTGGCATATCCTGGCTTAATTGCCAGGTTCTGCCATTTGACATATCTATCATATTATTCTGCTAAATGATTGGAACCAGTCTTATTGTTTAAGCAAGTCAATGAAGCAGTTTATAAATAAAAACGTAGAATATTTTTTTGCGTCAAATTAGAACTAAAGATGATCGAAATCAACAATCGAAACTTCATACTAGGACAAAACTAATAAGTAACACTTAGTATATGGTTCACGTGCCATTCAGGGTCTCCATCGAGGTTCGCGGAAGACGGGACCCAACTGCCACTATGGTAAAGACGGGATTTGTGTTTCCTGTTTGGTTAGCAAAGATATGGAGCATATTCCGCCACTTAGTTCACAATTGAACTGTAGCAGACGAAGTAAAACAAAAAAAGAATAGCTTATGATAGCTTCATTTTCACTGACAACCATTTGTTGAATAAACAAATTTTAAAATTATTCGTAAAATACGAGATATTTTTGTTTCTTCTATTTTTGAGTCTAAGATTTTTTGAGCATAATATTGTCCTATTAATAGTATAGATGAAAGTACATTATAAACATTGAAGAAGAGCCCGGCAAACAATAAATGTGTTCATATACCTATATTAATTAAATCTTAACGTATTTGAAGCATCTTGTAATTTTCTTTAGATTTCCTAAGGATTTCCTTAGTCTGTAAGCCTTGCATCATTAACATATGAACACATAAGTATCATAATAGTATTCTGACGAATATTGCTATACAACATATATATTTTCACATTTTAATCTGAATCTGGTGGCCTCCATTCAATCGTCAATAAACAATCAGATCTATATAATCTTTCATATATTACAACCTAAAAATTAGCAAACAATAAATACTTAATCAAAATAAGTTTGATATGTATTATATCAATGGAAGGTATTTTCCATTCTTTGAATTCATAATATAGTATGAAGAATTGACAAAGTAAGATGGTATTCTTTTACATTTTTAAAGTGTTATTCGACACTTAAGAAAAAAAAATGTAAGTTGATTCACATTTTAAAATTGATACTTTGCTGAAAGTTATAAAATATCGAAATCCTTCAGAAAAAAACGTTGTCGAGGTCAGCAGCCACGCACAAACTGGAACTCCTTCCAAATCCTGGATACATACACATATTTTGTTTTATTTGAAAGTGTATCCCGCATATAGCAGGGTACACAGAGGGAACCTAGTTTTAAGATACTCCATTCCTGTTCGTCCGTTTACATAATATATATTAGATTTTAAGAACAGTAAAACCTGGTAAAATTGGGCCTGGATAAGTGAGAAATCTCTATTATTGAGGAGTCCAATGATGCCCTGGCACTTTGTCATTGAAATAATTAATTTTTAATGAGACTATGTACCTGGTTAAATGAGTTTTTGACTTAGAACTTTGACTCAGTAGCCTAATTCTCTATACAAGGTGGAAGTGTCAGCTCCACTTTAAATGAAACCATAGTTTTAACTACTCCAAAAAGCCGGATACAATTTTTTTTTCCCAAAAATGAAAAATAGATTTTTTCAAACAAAATAGATAATAAAATCGTCGTTTCAAAATAAAACGCCATTTGTCAAGAACGACGCACGCACACATAAACCTAACAAAGGGAAACCGCCGTTTACGCCTCATTCCAAGATCGAGTCGTAGGTATTGGCGGCAAAGTTCAAAGTTGTTTAACCTTTAGTAGTATTATTGTAGTAGTATGCGTTAACGTTATTGGTATCTATGCGTAACTGCGTCACGCGAAACACAGGTATGGATAAACATCGTGAAATGAAAAAAAAAATCCTACGTCTAAACTGTTGAGTTATCTTGACTAATTTCTTTAGGTATGAATTTGAAATATTTTACCCTATATGCTGTTTCCGTAAAAGGAGCGCAGCCTCTTCCACCCTGTACATAAGAGAGAAAATTTGTCAGGTTGGGATTCGATACATTTGTTTACAAAAAGTTTGTATGTAAGAGAGGGGCCTATGTAAATGAGAACGATAATTTTAAACCCGTCAAATTGGAAGCTGGGTTAAAATGGTAGCAAAGCTTTGCTCACTTGAGATCCCAATTAACCACGTTTCACTGTAGTTTATTTAAATAATCCCACCAGTTTCACGCTTCTGGTAGGAATTAGAATAAAGATTTCAAGGTAATAGTGACATTGTCTGCTATTTTAATATATATACATAATTTTTCAAGAAATAACAAAATTTTCTTAGATGCAAAGTATCAGATTTTAATTTTAAATGAACCTACTTCCATTCGTTAAGAAATTAAATGTTCATATCTCCTTGATTCAAGCTGACCTAATTTTCATTTATTCAGTCATCTGGGACCATCATAGAGTAGTTTATATATTATTTATTTCGTGCGCAGTGGTTGTGGACTCAAATATCAAGTTTATTATATCAAAGTTGTTATATATACGAGCGAATGAACAGTGATTACTGAATTTGTAATCGAACGAGCTAAATTCATGGTAAATTTGCAGAGATATTTAGACGTCGGTGGCTACTTATTAAAAATTACATAAATATATTCTTGAAGACTGAAAATTCTTAGTTTCGCACGGATAGTCGTCCAAAAGCAAATTATTTTAATAATAAAAGCATAAATTGTAATACTATTTTACGTTGAGCGTATAAAGTTTTTCAGTTAGGAGGTTAACTTTACCAAAAATACGAAAGTACCATTGCTTAGCTCAATATACGAAGACATTTTTTCCGAACTAATTTATCGTTAGGTTCCAGCAGCACTCAATCTATATATCGGCATCATATCTACAAGTTTTGAAAAAAAAATCAAAATTTTTGAAACAAAAAAGATAAGAACCCAGACTCAACCCCGAAGAGTGGAGCATACCTGAAAATCATGAACTATAAGCATTGACACGAAGTTTTAAATTTCTAACTTATTTTATATTGTCGGTCAGACGTTATTCGGAAGTCGTTATAGTTATACCTATTTAGTAAATTATCTAGTCTTCAACTTTATCAGTTAAGAGAACACCAAGCCTATTATTAAAAATTTTTGCTCATTTTTTTATGTATTAAAACGTAGATACGAAGTTTATATCTTTTAACTATGGAGGGTAGAGGTAAGAAGAATCATCCTCATATGGTAGAAAATGGTAGAAAACTAAGTAGTTTTCTACCATTTTAAACCTACGTGGTAAAAAATGATGTAGTAAATATAACCTTAAAGAATTATTACGAAAAACGTGTAGTTAAATTCATTTAATATTTGGTGCCTTTTTTTGAAAGTTACCCTGATGTTAGCATCGGGGTAACTTTCAGTAAACTTGTGGCACCACCCTAGTTTAATGCATTTCGACTGACACTATTCTACTACCTCTACCCTTTCAACGTCACTGAATACAGATTAGTGTTATTAGTTTGACGCGTTTATTTTCCTTCCGTACGTTTGTTTTTGACATCGTAGCTTCCAAACGGATGAACCGATTTTGATCTAGATTTTTTGTGACGTAACCTAATGGAAAGCGTTCTTATTTATGATTTAAATCTCAGCTATTAGAAGACCCCAACCAGCTCGACTCTTTTCCAGTTCATGAAAGGAGAATATTGTCTATACAAGAACCGTTGAACTTGTACCGTAGTATCATCTGGAAACTGTAGGCAACCCGACTCCTCATCAACTCACAGGATCGGTATCGTGTTGAGAATCATCATAATAGGTATCAGCGATTATGTAATTTTATTTTCTATTAAAAAGAAAGAGCGAAAGAAAACTTATCAATTTATATAGATCAATAATCATTTCCTCTTGTAAAAACAAATATTGTTAGGCAAATATCAAATCGTATCGTATCGCTACGTTACTTTTGATACTTCATAACTTGCTATATTATGCTAGAGAATCGAATCAGTCGTATTACGTAAGAATACGATTTCGCGATTAATCTTAATTTGTAGAAAACATACTTATATATTACATACCAAGATGTGTTAGGATTCTTTTTTTAATTTTCCGTATTTTGTAGCAAGACTTTTTTTTTTACTTTACATTGTATCCAGCACAAAGTAGGGTAGGCCAAGAAAACCTGGGAATAAAGCGTCTTAGACACTCAGTTTCCATTAGGACACTTTCGTTCACCACTTTTCTGCTAATTTAGAAGGCATTGCATGTTAATTTGTCTCGTTACCAGAGTGAAGAAAATAAAAAATGTGTCATTTCCGAGAGTAGGAATCGAACCCACAACCTGTCGCGTTTACAGACGCACGCTTGTGCCCCTGCGCCTCCACTGGTATTAGATGTCAAGTCTTGAGTTTAGTTATTCTAAACTCTTTATATAGTCGTTTGACTTAATAGGTAAAGTGAAGAACATAACGCACACTGTCAGCAAACATCAATACACGCATCAACTGTATTTGTGTGAATTGAAAAAATGTAGGTAGTCATTATACGAAAAATACTAGTAACGTTTCATTTTTCGATACTAGATGGCGCGCAACTCCGTGACGAATACATACGGTTTAATATATTTGTTTATAAAATAAAGTAAAAAAAATATTTGTAAAAACAAAAACCCCGACTGCATCAAACTAAAAAGAAAATAAACAAGCCCAATAGTTTGTTTATTAGGATTAACAGTCGGGACCTCTTTAAATTATGCGGGGTTCCTAAAGATTTTATTGATTGAAGAATTACTTATAGGTCCCGACTGATAATCCAAATAAACTATTGGGCTTGTTTATTTTCTTATTAGTTTGATGCAGTCGGGGTTTTTGTTTTTACAAATATTTTTTTATTTTTTATTTTTTTGTTAGAATTTATTATGGTAATGATAATCATGATATACCTTTTTGAAATCCTGAAATTGAGCTCTTGAATTTGATACCCATATTGTAGTATTCGAAACGAAAAAATTTTTTTACACAAAGTCCAATGGCGTACCACAGCCGCCATGACTATTTTTTATTAACGTCACCTATCTAAGAACACTTGGGCTGCTAATACAAATCTAACGATACCTCAAATATGTAAATCCGTTCAGCGGTTCTGGAGATACGAGGTAATAAAGAATATTACATACATACAAGATACGCGCGAAAAACATAACCCTTCCTTAGCAGTCGGGAAAAAAAGACAGACATAAAACTTGTAAGCCATAACATCTATGTAGATTTGACTGTTCAGATATGATTTTTTATAATATTTATTTTTGATTGTATCGTAAAATTATATCAGTGCAAATTCTTTGCTTTGCTAATTTGTTAAAATGTTAGGCAATATTTATTTGTATTATATTTTTTTTAGTTTCACGCTGTACTCCACACACTGCAGGACAGGCAGAGGGAACCTAGTGTTAAGACACCCCATTCTCCTATTTTCGCCTATTTCTGGATGCTTTTTGTATAATTTCTTATGAATTTTATATACATAGTTTACAGAACTGGCACAAAATCCTCTTAGAAAAAATATTCCCGACATATTAAAAAATGTTATACATATTAATATAATAATAAAAAATGCTATACATATTAACATATGTACAGACATATTTGAATGTTATGCATGATGCAGTCAAAATAAATATTTAGAGTATGCATATCAAACCATTGGAAATGGTATTTTGAGACATCTTAGTCCAATAGCAAAGGCAATAACAAGAAAAAAAAACATTTTGTTGTTAACTTTATATAGCTAACATTGCCCATTTTTCAAAATGATTATCATTTATCAAAATATTGTGTACCACAATAATTTACCCTATCCATATTCTATAAAAGGCCAATAAAATACTTACCATGAAGACATTTTCCGAATACTGGAACACAGGAACAAAAGAGGAACCTAAATAAAATGAGAGGAACTTACAACTACCTGCTTCTGTAGGGACGTCATGTAGCTTGGTCGTCTAATACTTTTTAAATGTCTATACTTGATTTGCTTCATTCAAAACTTAATTTTTATTTTTAGATTCTTGAATAATACTTTGTATATTTATAACATCACTTAATATGGTAGTGGATTTAAAGTCTGCTCAATCTATGTCTATATTTCATATAATACATTTTTTATTTTTAGTCTTGTAAGACAAGGCATGGTGCTGTGAATCAACTTATTACTAGGATGTAAAAGTGCAGTGACTTAATAAGTTCTTTAGGTTCCTGAATATTTGAGGTCAGTATATAAAATATCCATTATTAATTCAGCTTGTTAAGTACCTTATGACTAAAAAAAATAAAATAAAATCTTGACTTTTTCTATTCCCATATGAAATCCAAAGAATCCTTCCTAGCACTTATTAAATTTGACTTTTCTAAGTCAAGTAATATTGGCTTTATGGAGTCTGTCAGTCCTTGGCATATATTGATAAAAGAAATTGCTTACTATTATGTGATAAAGAACATCAGGGAAAATATAAGTTTGTAACATATTTTTGTTTTACTTTTGCAGTTTTATGAAGTATTTTCTTTCTTTCAATTAATATATTTTAGTCAAGTGCTATTTTTTACAGTATGAGATGAGACACTTAAATGCACCACAATAGATCAACCAACTTGACACATGTGGTTGAAGGTTTAATTTCCATTCAAAGGAATATTTGTTTATTTTGATAACATCTGTCATTGATTAGATCTAAAATAATTTTATTTAAAATGTTAATCACATTTTAAATTCAATTATATTAACAGGAAGAACTGTATATTTTGGTATTAAAAACTTTTTTTTTTACCAAAATATAGTAATTATCCAGAGCAAAATACATTAAAAAAGTCACATTAAATTTAACTTTTTTGTAATACCAAGCAAATAATGTGTCTTTTATAAGCAAAAGAAAGTCAAGTTTTCTTGTTTGTGATCATAAAATGGAAAACGTCAATCATTAATTAAAAAAAATATTTTTTTTGGTTAGTTTTGTTGTTTTTATAAGGCCGTTGACTAGTGTATGTATAGAATAATATTCATTTCAACATATGTAGTGTGTTACTTGGATAACTTTATCATAACATGATGTGCTTATTGCTATAAGGGTTCTTTTTTTGATATATAATCCATATTAAATATTTTTTTTACACCAACCAATCACAAAATGTTAAAATTAAAGGTAAAATATAACTATTATATCTTCATAACTGTTTTATTTATTCCACGAATGTTAATCTAACTTAGATGATAAATATCGAAGTTCTAGGTAAATGTAATAATTAAGGTTCATTTTAAATATCTCATAGTTTATACTTTTTTAGTAAACATAAAATTTTTAACATAGCGGGGTTTGATTCCGTAACTCTTGAAAATTACTCACTAAACAATTTACACAATTTCATATATGTCTAAATTATTATAAAATTGTTCATCTATAACTTATGTTGTACATAATTTCAAATCCTGCTACATCATTTTTTTATGTATTCTAGAAAAGTACATTTCTTTCCTAAGTGTGGCATAATCTTTAAAAATATTAAAAGTATCTTATAATCTGTTTTCATATAGCTACCTGAACGCAATGAACGCATCTCCAAGCTCGCCGCCTACGATGTGTACACCTCCTTCAGGTATTGAAAGACCACGAAAGAAATTCCTAATGTCTAGAGCATTAGCCGACCACGGCAGATTCTGCAGTCTAATGATGACGCTCATGATGAGTTATACCTAGAAGCAGAGGGGACCTTTCCATTTTTTTGGATTTGCACAAATATTTCATCGGTTTGTATACAAACTGACGGTGGACAATCATTTTATCTATTTTAAGTACTTTTATTTATTATTATTATTCTTTAATGCAGTCTAATTTAATTTGTTAATTTGCTTACATTAAGATTAATGTATTGCATAAGAAATATACCTAGACAAAAATTGAGAAGTTTTCATTTAAATTAAAATTGATTATATAAATAACAAAAATTGTTAGACATTTGTATGTTTTTACAACGCGTTTTACTTGTCATGTCACTCATGATTTGTACCGAAACCCTGACATACCTAATTGCATATCAGTGGACTGTGGAAATCAAATATTCTTTGAGTAAAATAGAGATAAAATGACTTCATTTATAGCTAGCTCATTAAATCATTCGGTTTCATCCCATTTGTTTACACTACACTAATAATCGATATAACAATATCCACCATTGAAGCACTTATGAAACGAATACACCACACAACTTACCTACGAACAAGTAAAAACTTTAACTATAAGTAGTTTTTAAAATGTAAACATTGTTATTCACAAAAATCACTATACTATCTAACTATCACGTAAAATAACAACTAATACCATTTTTTGTATTTTAATTCTTTACAATTCTTAACAAAATGGCGGCAACGTTAGCGAATAGACGATGGACGCGTCGTCGTACAGAGAACATAAACAACGTGGTGCTATTAAATTGCCATATTTAATTATATGTATAATATAAAAATAATGATAAAAACATATTTGCTAATATCATCTGTTATTTTTAATTAGTAAATGATTTATGAATTAAATGAATTCTTATATTTAATTTATAAAGGTATCATAATCATATTATTTGAATTTAAACTCAAAGCAATGCAGTTTCAACCAGATATAATTTTTTTACTCTTTTTCATGCTATTAGTATTTTTTAATGTAAAAGCATAACAAAAATACGCAAATAATTGGATATTCTTTTGTAGATAAATTTATTATTGCTCTCCATGTAAACAGTGATAAATGCATAATCTCCTATTAATTTCTTTTTAAAAGTTAACCAGAAAAAAATGTTTTTCTAAGGTAAAAATAATAATAGGACAAGGGATCAAAAGACGTGAGTCCAAATTTGGTTACATTAAGAATTTTCTAAAATATTGAAACAAAAACAATTCCCTAAATATTTATTTTAAAGTTTCGTAACATGAAATCAGTAATCATTGATTGCTTTAAATATTACAATATTTTAATTTTATTATTGTCTTAATGATTTGGATGGATTGGACACACACACAATGGATTTTTATCAAAGCTGCTTTACAAATATTGTATTAAAAGGTCAGGGATTAATGCACTATTGTATAAACTATAAAAAAATATATATCAATGATAAAGCTACAAGCTGTAAAATAATGATTTAAAAGTTATTGGAAAAACTAGTTTTAATCTCTGGTTGACAAAGATAATCAAGATTCAAAGTCAGAGCATCTAAAAATTAAAAAAAGGTGACTGACATTTCAGAATTGTTAGCAGCGCTGTTGCAAATTGCAATTCCCCTCAAATCTTATAAATTTACAAAATCTACCTAGAATATTGTTATTTTTTCTAATTAAAAGTGTAAGTGAATTATTTGTTAATTAAATTAACTTATTTATATAAGGTGCGTTTACCTATGCATAGAAAAAACGAACTAGGCATTGTTTCAGTAAATATTTAGTTCGCCTAAACATTTTTTAAATATTATGATGTAAATAATTATTAAGAATGGTATAAGCTTATAGGCAAACTAAATAATGACACACACTACCAATGCGTTTTAGTGTATTTAGAATTTTCTTGTAAGGATTCATAATTAGATTAATCAATATTTTTTTCTTTTGCACACTAATAATTATACATGTTTTATTGCTGGAATCTATTAAGTTTTTACAGAATATTTTGTTAGTTTTAACTTTACAACTAGTTTGATTAATATGTAGTGCTTACAACATTATTCTTTAAAGGTCATTAACCAACAATTCATGGCTTACTGGATTTTACTTTCTAGAGAATCTTCTAACTGTGTTTTCTCATTAGTAACATTTATTAATATTTACTCTCTTGGTAAGCTTATATTTAAATTTTCAGGTAGTTCAAAGTAAGGGAATAACTAAGAGATGTTTACAATGGAGTCATAATAAACTGATTATTCATAATTTGCATATAAGCAGATTTTGGGACACACTGTGTGTAAAAGTTTGATAAATGTGCGAACGCTACCCAGGTTATTTATTCGGAGGGACTCCGGTCAGCAGTTGGGATAGAAGCTTTCATTCATTAGAGAATGTAAGTATAAATTTAAATTATACTTAAATAAATGAACCATGATCAGGGGATGAATTCTTTTATTTCCTTATTCTGGTAAGTATGACAAAACTTAGTGTTGAATTTCTCCACTCTTCCAATATATTGAAGATTAGACAAAAAAATCCTCCCCTCTGTTGTCCAACAGAGGGTCTTAAAACTAAGTTCCCTCTACCTATCCTGCTAGATGCATAAAACAATATGAAGCCTAATAAAATAACTTTTCACCTACAGTAATGAGAAACAGATAGTGAAAAATAGTATCTTATCACTCAATTTTCTCTTCCTTTACTGTGATAAGCTAGAGATGTATAAATTATAAAAAATATGAAAAATAATTATTGTAATGAAACTTAATTAGACACTTTTTTTATTTGTAGTAAGTTATTACTTTATGACTTACATAAAAAATAATACATAAACCATATACTTATACCTTAATTAGTCAATTTATAATATGTTTGATCTCCGTTACCCAACTTTTTAATATTTCTATTGTTATTATATCATATTTGTTCTATTTTAATGAGTGTAAACTCATTAAAATAAATATATAATGTATTTCATTAATTATAGCTAGGATAAAAGTTAAAGTTAGTTTGAGGCCGGTTGTGGCGCAGGGGCACGAGATGTGACTGCAAAACCGACTGGTTGTGGGTTCGATCCCCACTCGAGGAGATGAAATATTTACTTTAATTTATATTTCCATTTCTTCGCTCTAGTGTCGAGGTTAAGTGCGGCGTTGAGATCTGCCACTCAACACGCAATGCCTCCAGAATTCGGCAGAAAGTGGGGAACGGAGTGTCTTAACCCTATGTTCCCTCTGCCTACCCTGCTGTGTGCGGGATACAGCGTGAAGCTAATTTATTTTTTTTTATTTAAAAAAGTTAAATTTAAATTATGGTAAGGCACAGATAAGGTTTCTAATATGTTTTAAAGTACCACACTAAGAATAGAAAAACATCTCAGTAAACATAAAAATTTGAATGCAGCAAGACTTGATATCAATCAGATTTCGAAGAGCAGGTTTCTTGGGAACCTAGAATCTTTTCAGAGGCACCAGGGGTTTGACTTTCTCTACATTAAATTTTCAATTAATTTTTAAAAAATCATAAATAAGATTTTTTGTTATTATATTTCCAGAAGTTCTATATATTTCATTAGATATGATTTATTAAAATCACTGATACCATTGTGGTGCAGTGGGGACAGCTTCTGACTGGGTTCAAATTTCATTATTGTTTACACAAAAAAAAATACATTTTATGACACTAGGTGCCATCTACTGTGTTTAGGATACAAAGTTAACTTAAGTTGAAAACAAAATCTAAATATTGCATCGAACATTTGCTCTTATATATAAATAAAAAACATTGTTAAATAACCTTTTTTCATATTTTAAGGAATTAAATAATAAAAAATTCTATAAATTTAAATGAAATCTAGTTGGCTGAATGTATTAGTTTTCATTATTTGTTGTGTGCATCAGACAGTTTTTTTTATTTTCTTTTAAGTTAATTTTTCCTTTCTTTAAGCTTATTTAAGTTTTGTCCTACAAAATAATATTTGTTGCTGTTGACTGTACAACAGGTAAGATATAGTATTTATTATTTTATGTTAAAATATAGACAGACTTTATTAAAGAGTTTCAAGAAAATGGTGGATACCACTTTCCTATGCTTGTTTAGAAACACAGTAACAACATTTATTTCTTTGATCAACTATCTTAAAATTTAAAAAAGATATAATTTGTTCTGGAACTTTACATTTCTGATGTGAAATGAGAAGAAGTCCAGTTTTTATCTTACCATCGTATAGTAGAATTAGCAATTCAAAATAAAATGACAAATTGATTGTTTAGTAAAACATATCATGTGTTTAAATTACTTACAATATAAATTATTTAAGAGACCAGTTATGGCGCAGGGGCACCAAGTGTGACTGTAAAATCGACTGGTTGTGGGTTTAAGCCCCACTTGAGGAAATGAAATATTTATTTACATTTATATTTTCATTTCTTCGCTCTAGTATCAAGGCAAAGCGCGGCATTGAGTTTCACCACTCACCACTATTTGTAGCATTTGGAATAATTTATTTACATATATAACCATTCCCCCAATTGGAAACAGCACCTATTACCATCGCGATTATTATCTGACTGTACCACTATACTCTCAGTTAGTACAATTTTTAATTCAATTAAAAATCATACTCAACAATGCTCCACAATCTCTCTGACAGAAACTCTTTGATTCCACAAAAGCACTAATGGCGAGCCCCGCCATACATTATTAATGGAAACCTTAACAAATGCATTACTAAGTTTATAAAGATACTACCATTTACATTGGCCGAGTGCCAGAGGCTCCAGCCGGCAGTTCGCCCGCAAGTGGAGCGCCTCGGGGGGTGATAAATTGTTTATATGAAATATTTTTTGTTTTGTTTTTTTTTGTTGTTGTTTTTATTGTTGTTGTTATTGGACGCATCACGCTATATTCCGCGTGAAACAGGATAGGCAAAGGGAATCGTGTTAACACTCCAGTTTCCCGTTTTCTGTTGAGTAGCTGAACTCAGCGCCGCGGTTTTGTCATGTTAGTACAGCGGAGATATTAAAATATTAAATAATTCATTCTCATGACTCGAAATCGAACCTATAACCGTCGTGTTTACAGACACACACTTGTACCATTGTACCGTTTATATGAAATATTTTTTGTTTTGGTTGTTGTTGTTGTTTTTATTGTTGGTATTATTGGTCGCATCACGCTATATTCCGCGTGAAACGGGATAGGCAAAGGGAATCGTGTTAACACTCAGTTTCCCGTTTTCCTTTGAGTAGCTGAACTCAGCGCCGCGGTTTTGTCATGTTAGTACAGCGCAGATATTAAATTATTAAATAATTCATTCTCATGACTCGAAATCGAACCTATAACCGTCGTGTTTACAGACACACACTTGTACCATTGCACTACGACGGCCTAAATATTTTTTCTTTTATGTTTTTTAACTGGAGATTTTTATTTTATAATTGAGATATACTTTGGGCTATATTTATATTGACGTCATGTTTTATCGAGATATACCGCATATTGGCAGCGTTTGACTGAGAACGCTGTGGTCGTGGGTTTGATTTCTACTCGGGGGAATTATTACATTTTAATTATTTTCCCTTTTGGTAAGACTTGTCTGCATTGTCGCTATTAATGCGTAGTGAAGAACGGAGTGTTCTTACGCTAGGCTCTTTTTACTATATATGAAACAAGACTTGATTTCGGTTAATTTTTTATATCTTTTCTGTAATTTGACTATAATATTGTTGCTTTTTGTTTACTGGTTTTTAATATATAATGGGGGTGAAAAGACAACGTCTTTTCCTATTACAATTTACATAATCTAAACAGCAAAATTGAAAATTTCTCCGAAATGGGAATTAAACCTGCCACTGCCTTCTCTCGTCTCGTCAACCGTGCTACGACATAATAAATATATTTACATAAAGTTATAACTTCTAGAGCCTACATCACAAACGTAACTAATTCAGTTGAGAAAAAAATAATCTTTTCCACATGTTAACCTTCTTTTAAGCCATGTTACAATGTTGGACTTAAATCTAATTTGTCACGTAAATTGAATACTGTTCTGGTTGTGACTTCGATCCCTACTCAAGGGAATAAATTGTTATTTAAATAAATAAATAAATCAGCTTCACGCTGTATCCCACACACAGCAGGGTAGGCAGAGGGAACCTAGTGTTAAGACACTCCGTTCCCCACTTTTTGCCGAATTCTGGAGGCATAGCGTGTTGAGTGGCAGAACTCAACGCCGCGCTTAAGCTCGACACCAGAGCGAAGAAATGGAAATATAAATTTAAGTAAATATTTCATCTCCTCGAGTGGGGATCGAACCCACAACCAGTCGGTTTTGCAGTCACACCTCGTGCCGCTGCGCCACGTTATTGTTATTTATTTTGATAATATATATTTTCATTTCATCGCTCTGGCAAAAAGGCAAACGCGCGGCTTAAATTCCGCCACTCAACGGAGTGTCTTAACACTAGTTACCTTCTGCCTACCTGCTGTGTGCGGGATACAGCGTGAAGCTGTTTTTTTTTAAATATTCTTATTGTAAAATAGTATGATTGTAATAGGTATTAAAAAGTATTATGTTCATACATATTAAGTTCATTTGAGGCTAGTGTACAGCGCATAAAAGTGCAACTGTAAACGCAACAGTTTGTTGAAGTTCGATTCCCATTCGAGGTAATATTTTATATTTTCATTTTCATCACTCTGGTAACGACGCAAAGCACGGTGTTGAGTTCCGCCATTCAACACGCAACTCCTTCAGAATTCAGCGAAAAGTGTAGAATGGTAGAGTCTTAATGGGATCGGAATATCTTAACACTAGGTTTCCAGGTCCAAGTCTGCCATTGCCATTATTGTACATATTTCAACTTTTATATTAGAATGTTTTCTTATTTTATCATAGTTTGTTATTCCGAATACCATTTGTGGTAGTTCTAGCAGGAAACGAACACAAAATTATCATGTATTTAGAGTCTTCAGAGATGTGAGTCTTAGTCATTGGAGTAACTGTGCCACGAAGGCTTTATGTTAGAAATAATTAATCAACATTCCGGTTGGTTGTGATTGCCTATTAACTTCGTATAAATATCTTATTTGTATCTTATAATATTCTAAGCTTCAATTTTACTAGGCAGTTAAAGCCAGTCGTGGCACAGGGGCACAAGCGTGTCGTGTGACTGTATACGCGACATAGGTTGTGGGTTCAACTCCCACTCGAGCAAATGAAATAATTAACATTTTCATTTCTGTGCTCTGGTGCAGAGGCAAAGTGAGGCGTTGAGTTGGCCATTCAATAAGCAATCCCTCCATAATTCGGCGGAAAGTGAGGAGCGGAGTGTCTTAACACCATTCTCCCTCTGCCTACCCTGCTACCTGCGGTATACTGTGTGAAACTGAAACAAAAAATACTATGTTAAAAAGAGAATGAACTGTTTATTAATTTATGTCTTATGTCCCTAAAAAGTCTTTTTAAAAATGCAACACAAAAGAAGTCATTTTAGAACAAGTTGATAATTAAATAAAAAAATACTTTATCGCCATTTCATCTGCATTTCATTATTTATCTGTTGTATAAGGGAATTTATGGGGGAATGTTTTCTACATTGTGCCGGCGTCAGGGGGGCGGCGGTGGAAGTTGCCAAAACCATACGGCGCGATGAATGTAGGCAATCTCAGATTTCTCTGAGAATTGAGCCGCGATAATATAAATCTAGTACAAAAAACAGTTTTTAAGTTTATATTCTTAAGTTACTCTTAGTTTTGTTTTTATTTTTATTTTTTTACCTTTTAGCAGCACCGCTCGCGTTAAATTCATTTTAAGTACTTTTGTAATGTCCAAGTACTTAATGTTTTACTACAGTTTTAAAATAGTTTGAATAATTTGTTTTGGTATTTTGTTGATTAAACGATAATACTGTGGGAGGGTGTCGCGGCGCAGAGCTACGAGCTTTTGACTGTAAACGCAACGGCGTTGAGTTGGATTTCCATTCAGGGGAATGAAATATTTAATATTTCGTTCTGGAAATGAGGCATAGCACGGCGTTAAGTTTCTCCACTTAACACGCAATGCCTCAAGAGTTCGGTGGAAACGTTAGATTCTCAAGTTCCCTCTGCCTATAAATAAAAAAACTACCTACATACTACCTATTTACCTAACCCTACTCTACCTTTACCGAAAATATCATAGTTTTATCAATCCCTACTATTTTTTGCACTAAGTGATTTAATATTTTAGTAAATTAATAAATAAAAACTTCACGCAAATTTCTATAAAATTAAAACAAATAAAAACAAGAAAATCAAACGACATAATCCTTTCTTCGACCCCCGTGTAAAATTTCACGCCTTTGTTTTGGTAACAATGGCGATCATTCTATCGGCATTCTCAAGTGGTTCGTGGGTGCTCTTGGCTGGAGGCTTGGCACTTCGGGAATCGAGTGACTTGCATAAAATAGTACCAACACTCTCGGGTCAGGGTCTCGTTCCACTTTTTCGGTTGGTTGTAACGTGTGTAGTGTTTTCTTTTCATTTCCGTCGCTCTGGTAACAAGATGGAACGCGGCGTTGAGTTCCGCCATGTAATATCTTGAAAATTTGGCAGGAAATTAAGAATAGAATGTGTTAGCTCTACGTTGCCTGTACGTACCCTGCTACATGTATGCGGGATACAGCGTGAAGTTAAAAAATTATACAAGGTTCGTAGGTGATCTTGTCTGGAGGCTTGGCACTTCGAGAATCGAGTGAGTTGTATAAAATGGTACTGATTCTTTGTCCGGGGTCAGGGTCTTGTTCCACTTTTCCGGTTGATTGTAACGTTCTTAGTGTTTACATGTTATGCGGTAATGCAGAAAATTCGTTCCAAATTTTTATAGCTTTACCGTGAAGGTCTTATTGTGCTTTTTCTTTCTTTTTTTTTTTGTGTAATTTTTTAATGGATGTTTGGTGTTTGACCAATTTCGTTTAGTGTTGTTGTGGGTGCTTATTTCTAGTGTTTTTTTTTTATTTTTATGAATGGATAGTCATTTATTGTTTTTTATTATGTTTTTGCGGGATACTGTGTGAAACTGAAAGAGTATTTTTTTGATTTGTTTTTTGTTTTTCTCCTCCTCTACTTTCTGCTCATATCTGCTCATACATATATAAATAGTGAATCTATGTTCTGATAGAATATTGTTTTTTTCAGTTTTAACTAGACAGATAAAATACGAGTCTAGCGTGGTGCATTTATATCTAAAACTTGAAAACTATTTATCAAGTCAGCTTCACGCTGTATCCCGCACGCAGCAGGGTAGGGAACCTAGTATTAAGACACTCCGCTCTCCACTTTTTGCGGAATTCTGGAGGCATTGCGTGTTGAGTGGCAGAACTCAACGCCGCGCTTAACCTCGACACCAGAGCGAAGAAATGGAAATATAAATTTAAGTAAATATCTCCTCGAGTGGGGATCGAATCCACAACCAGTCGGTTTTACAGTCACATTTTGTGCCGCTGCGCCACGACTGGCCTCTCATAAACAAATTATATTCCTCAAAAATTAAAAAAATAAATTAAATAAAATTAAATGGATGGTGGAATGAAATATTTCATGTTTTCCACCCCTGTTAACAAGGCAAAGTGCGTAAAAAAAATTATAATCCCGTAAAAGTAGTATGACGTAAATAGTATGCGAGCACATCAGAGACAATCTGTAAATCAAATATGGCGCTAAAAGGCCGCAAATGTCAATGTCAGTGTCACGCGTCATCATGTTAACCTATTTTCTTTCCGGTATTTTCACGACATTACTTAATTGCGTCCTCTTTGGCGGGCGGTGGAAAATAAAGCCTTTTGCTATTTAGTTTTAAGATTATTGTTTGCGTACAAATAAATTTAATTTTTAGAAAAATAGTATAGTATATATTTTTTTATCCTTTAGTTTATTTCTTATGGGATGCGTGCTAGGAGTGACAGAACCTACTATGTTATCGATAAAACCGGTAAAACTTAGGATTTGAACCCATAAACAAATATGTTCAGCTGTATTCGTCTTTCTTCTGTACTAGTTGTTGTGAATTAAATTGATTGTGCTTTCTACGACACTTAATGTCTTAAGTTTTCTATGGAAAAGAAGAACGACGAGGCCGTTGTGGCGCAGGGGCACAAGCGTGCGACTGGAAACTCGACAATTTGTGGGTTTGGTTCTCACTTACAAATGAAATATTTAATATTTCATTTCCTCGATATCGGTTACTTATTAACTCTGATAAAATGTCTCAAATATTCATCGGAAAAAGGGGAACCGAATTGCCTTAACACACACTTATTTAAGACTAGAGTCCCAGGTTCCCTCTGTCCACCGTGCTATGTGCGGAACATAGCGCGAAGCTAAAAAAACTTACAAACTTATATTAAAACTTATAAAGTAAATTTTAAGATACATAGTATATGTATAAAGGAATTAAAACCATATCATATTTGTGAATCCTATTAAATTAATTATAAGTAATTGTATAAAAAATATAATAAATATCTGTATCTTTTTTAATCGATCTCATAAAGAAGACATTGTGCGGAGTGAGGAAATCTTATATTTAACTTTCCGCTTAAAATTATTTTAATGGCGTCGACTAGTTGAGACCAGTCGTGGCGCAGGGACATAAAGTGTGACTGTGAAATCGACTGGTTGCGGGTTTGATCCCCACTCGAAGAAATTAAATATTTATTTAAATTTATATTTCCATTTCTTCGCTCTGGTGTCGGGGCTAAGCGCGGCGTTGAGTTTCGCCACTAAACACGCAATGCCTCCAGAATTCGGCGGAAAGTGGGGAACGGAGTGTCTTAATATTAAGTTCCCTTTGCCCCTGCTGTGTGCGGGATACAGCGTGAAGCTGATTTATTTAGTTTAAGTGTGTTTTATTAAATTATATAAAATAATATTTAACATTTAAAATTATAGTAATTTAATAATTTAAATTACGTCGGTATGGTTATTTCATTTTAAATAAATCATGTAATGTCAATATAATGCATAGATTATTCCCATAAATAAAATTGTTTTTCTGTTAAAACTATAAGTATATTAATATTCATAATCATTATTGTAATAGCCTTTCGATGTCCACTGTTGGACAAAGGCGTCCCCCAAGGACCTCCATCTTCTGTGTTAGTGTACGTGTGTTAAAGAGTGTCAGTATGTGTGTCTGTATGTGTGCCTGAGTGTTCTTTAAAGAGGGAAAAATACGCTTCCTTACCATAAGATATAGTCTATTGTAGTGACCCAGTATGTCTAAACTTGTCAGTAATTAGTTTCTACCGACTAAAAAACCCTCTGACTTCTCCCAAGTCCTGATGGCATGGTCGCGAGATATTACTTCACCAGGGGACGATTAGCAAAAGCTTTCTATGGAGGGAAGGATCTGAAAGGGTGTGTACCGTGTATCTGACTGGATATTAATGATATTTCCTTTCCAACGGAGTGCGGATTTAAATACGATAGTTGTCGGTTCGATTCTCACTCGGGAGAATGAAATATTTAATATTTTCATTTTCTCGTACAATTTAAAAAATAAATACCCCCATTTGACAATCGTGTTCATAACCATCGTGTTCATACAATTCCCAAATATTGACCTTTTTTTTTTAATTTCTCAAACGGAATTGTAAATGGACATGTTTATTGACATTCAAACAGAAACGTCATCTAATTTCCCAGCAAATTCAGCAACAGTATAGAGGTCGTTCAGCCGGCGTGAGGTGTTGGGGCAGTATGTCGGAAGGGGGCATCTCATCTGCTGGGGGCGACACGGCGAAGACCAACCTCATTGTGAACTATCTGCCCCAAACTATGACTGAGAAGGATTTATACGCTATGTTCATGACAATTGGACCAATAGAGAGTTGTCGTGTTATGAAGGATTTTAAAGTTAGTATTTTCATGATAATATAATATATTAAGCACTCGTAATAGTAAATTTTACAAATTAGAAAACTTTGAGGCTAGTCATAACTCAAATCATAACTCAAGACCGATAACCATCGATTTTCGATGAACATTGATGTTAGCAGTTTAAATATCGGTGTTTTAACATCGATGTTGCATTAACTAAAATTTCGTAACATCGATGTCAGCAGGGACGCATAATCGATATGTAATCGCCTACACGTGGTTTCGAAATTTTCGGAATTACTTTTACAGTCGACTTACAAAAAATATTGAGATATATAATGTGTTTTTACTACCTAATGTTTTTAAATGTTCAATAACTTTTTGATTTTTCTTTTAATTAAAAAGTCGTGCTATATTGTAGTTGATAGGGTTCCGTACCTTTTAAGGAAAAAAGGAACCCTTATAAGATCACATCGTTGTCCGTCCGTCTGTTTGTCTGTCTGTCTGTCTGTCAAGAGCCTTCATCTCAAAAACGTTTGGAAATATCGAATTACAATTCAAACTGTATACTCAGATCTACGGCCAAATGATTTCCTGAGTAACAAAATATTTCTACATTTATTTAAAAAGAGATATGGCCGTTTATATCGCACGCACGCCGTTATATCGCACGCACGCATATTTCGACACTATAAAAGGAATCAAAATCAATAAGAAACTCGGTTGACCTAGAATTATGAAATTTGGCAGTTAGCATCTACAGGTAGTACCAGTTTAGAAAAAAAAAACAAAAACTATACATTTGTGATTAAATCCTAAAAAATAATAGCCTTATAAGGGGGTGGAGCAAAATTAGATTTTAAAGCCACTAAGTTCAAGTAGTAGAGGTATCAGATTCTCAGATCAGATCAGAGCTTGAATTTCAGAAAAAGCTCGAAACCGCAAAGTTTTTGTACGGAACTATCGGTGGGCGGACCCGACTCGCCCTTGTCCAGTTTTTTTATTGGCATAAAAAATATCGATGTTGGCTAACATCGATGTTTTCCTAACATCGGACATCCCTACTGTAAACGTGACAGGTTGTGGGTACGATTCCATTGATATTTTCATTTCTTCGCTCTTGTGTCGAGGTGCAGAATTCAGGGCATTGTACGGGAAATGGGGGACGGAGTGTCTTAACACTAGGTTCCCTCTGCCTAACCTGCTGTAAGCGTGATTTAGGATGAAACTGAATAAAAAAATTGTTAACGTGACCGTTTTGTTGTCATGTTCATAAAAATGGTGTTCAGTAATTGTTGGCTTTTTTTACTTTTACTATGGTGAAATTGGAGTAAATTTTTAATTATTTTTAATTATTAAATATACTTTATTAAACCACCACAGCTAAGATGACATGTTTCTTATTTATTTTATTGATATATATTTTTATTTTTTTAGACTGGCTATAGTTACGGTTTTGGATTTGTAAATTTCACGAGAGAAGAGGACGCGTCCAGAGCTATCGATACGTTCAACGGTTACCAACTTAGGAATAAGCGGTTAAAGGTACGTGGCGCAGGGCGCAAAGTGTGCCTGTAAACGCGACTGGTTGTGGCTTCGATTCCCCACTCGAAGAAATTAAATGTTTTTTTACATATATATTTTCATTTCTTCGCTCTGGTGGCGAGGCAAAGCGCGGCGTTGAGTTCCACCACTTAACAAGCAATTCCAGATTACCAGAATTCGGCGGAAAGGGGGGAATAGACTGTCTGAACACTAGATTCTCTTCTATGAACGGGATACAGCGTGAAGCTGATTTATTTTATTTACTTTCTTTATAGTAGTAATGGCTAACTTTATTTATATCGATTTTTTTTGTGGTTTAAATATATAAATATTAGTTATTGTTAAATCAACTTTGCTTGTTAGCTTTTTTTCTTAACTGAATTGAAAGTTTTAAATCTTAGGGGGAAAAATATATGTAATTTATATTATCTATACCGATTTATTTAAAACATTCATTTCATATAAAACCTATTTACTTCTTTCAGGTATCCTACGCCCGACCGTCAGGCGATGATATAAAGGATACCAACCTCTACGTGACCAACTTGCCGCGCGCCATCACGGAGGACCAGCTGGAGACGATATTCGGGAAGTATGGCAGGATAGTACAGAAACACATACTCAGAGACAAGGGTAACGGTGCGCCGCGAGGAGTGGCCTTTGTTAGGTGAGTTTCTTGTAAAAAAAAATGTTATTATCGTAGATTTTATTATTATTATGCTTCAAGCTATTATACAGAGTGGAAGAGACAGCGCTCCTTTTACGGAAACAGCATATAGGGTAAAATATTTCAAAACCTATACCTAAAGAAATTAATCAAGATGTCTCAACAGTTTGGACGTAGGATTTTTTTTTCATTTCACGATTTTTATCCATACCTGTATTTCGTGTGACGCGATTTACGTATAGATCCCAATAACATAAACACTTACAACTACAAAAATACTACCAAAGGTTAAACAATTTTGAACTTTATCGCCAATACCTACGACTCGATTTCGGAATGAGGCGTGTACGGCGATGTTCCTTTGATAGGTTTATGTATGCGTGCCTCGTCCTTACAAATGGCGTATTGTTTTAAAACGACAATTTTATTATTTATTTTGTTTGAAAAAAAAAACTTTTTAATTTTTGCGAGTTTATTTTTTTCCGACTTATATTAGGCTTTTATAGAGTAGTTAAAACTGTGGTTTCATTTAAAGTGGTGCTTACACTTCCACTCTGTATATTTATAGCAGAGTAGGTATAGAGAACTTAGTGTTAAGACACTCACTTTCCGCCGATTTCGCCGTGCTGCGCTTTGCCTTGTTACTACAACGAGGAAAAATAGTAAATAATTCAATGCTTCGAGTTGGTATGAAGCTATAACCGCCTCGTTTCTGGCGTAGTCACACGCTGTGGCACTACGCTTCCATGGATTGCCAAAAATCTGGGCAGCTATAGCCCACTTATGGATTTCCAATGCATTTTTTCGCTTTATTCTGTATTCCGGATATAGAAGGCTGGCAATGCAGCTGTAGCTCCTTTGGTGTTGCACGGGGTCGTGGGTGGCGGTGATCACTTACCATCAGGTGATCAGTACGCTCGTTTGCCTTGTCTTTTTCCATTAAAAAAAGAAGGGTAGGTAGACCGACTAGTGTTAAGACTCTCCAGCACAGTAGGGCAGCAAGTAGGTAGACTAGTGTGACAAAAGTACGATTTTTATATATGATCGATCTTTACAAACTTTGATATTTATAATATCTGTAAAATATTTATGATGAGGTCGGTCGTGGCGCAGAGGCACAAAGTGTGAGTGTAAAATCTACTGGTTGTGGGTTCGATCCCCATTCGAGGAAGTGAAATATTTATTTATTTATTTGTGAAATATTTTCTTCGCTCTGGTGTCGAGGCAAAGCGCGGCATTGAGTTTCGCCACTGAGCACTCAATGCGTCCAGAATTCGGCGGAAAGTGGTGTCTTAACACTAGGTTTCCTATGTCTATCCTGCTGTGTGCGGGATATAGCGTGAAGCAGATTATTATTATTATTATTAAAATATCTATTAACAATTTTCCTCTTGTTTTTCAGATTTGACAAGCGAGAAGAAGCTCAGGAAGCCATAGCAGCTCTCAATAATGTTATACCTGAAGGTGGCACTGAGCCGCTGTGTGTTAAGGTTTGTATTCCCCATACATTTTTATGCATGTTAGATTTTTGTGTTGTCTGTGTGTTTTGTAAAATGTTGCTTTTTTATTGTGTTGTGCGTAGTATTTTAAATATGTAATTTTGGTATATTTGTATCATTTATTTAAAAAATAATTATATATTTATTTAGAAAACGTATAAAAATATGAAACATATAAAAATTTCCATGGAGGGTTTGGACTTGGAGGGTTTTCAAGAGGCGCGGGTTCAAATCCCAAGTATTTTTGTGTGAAATAACACTTTAAAAATGTTAAATATAATTATATACTTTATATGTTATTTATATTACATGTAATTTTTTTTATATATTTACACCTAAAGTTGTCGGAATAGCGATTCTAAAATATAAATTTACTTATAGATTAACATATATTTTTATAAATAATCTATGATGAAATTGCTTGTTGCTTGTTTAATGTAATTTATTTTAATTATTTTTATTAATTATTTTGACTGCTTTTCTTACTTTTATCACATATTTATATAACTATTGTATATATTATACTAAAATAAAATAGTGATGTCTAGTTACATCAATATTTTATTTACTAACACTATCATAATCATAATATTTAAATGATTGCTTCCGCTTTATTGCACAACACTATCCAATCACTAACTCTTGATCTAGAAATATAGATTTTTTTTTAATACTTTTATAAGCGAATATTTCAAAAACCATTATAAAATGACTTTATTGTCTTTGCATGCTTTCTATTGGTGGGGGGGTCTAAATTAGACGGGAATGGGCACTACATATGGGAGCACGCGGCGACGCCTGCTCAGCGATACTACGGTGCGATATATATTATATAAATATATGTTTATATAATTTATTTATTATTTTGTTATTGGTGTTAATTTTTTAGGAATATAAAATTCCGTTTTTTATTGTTTTTATTTTTTTTTTAAATAAAATATACCCAAAATTCTACGATATTTCTAAATGTTTCTTGAAATTCCAAAAAAATAAAACGGAATTTTTCATTTATTTAAAATTAACATTAAATTCATAACCAATTTCATTTATAAATTATTTCATGTCATATCTTGTATATAAATATTAATAAAATAAATAAATTGTTTTATGTAATCATTTAGGAAAAAAATAAATTTAGGAAGCACTCTCTTCTTCTTTTCCTGCTTTTTTGATGTTGTGTGTTGGGTGTTTGTTGTAAATGTTGTTTGATTACAACATTAAATGTTGTGTATATAGGATATAATATACAAAGCAAATTACTTTCATGTAAATTATCGAGATATAAAAAAATATGTTTAATAGAATATATAATAAAGATAACATATTTCTACATTTTTAGATAGAAATTCCTTTTTTTAAATATCATTATTTAACGCTAGATATTAGTTGATTAGCAGAAGAAATAATTCCTTCAAAATCTTTAGTTGACTTTAGATTTTAAATGTTTGTGCAAAAAGATAAAATATGGTAAAATTATCATAGATTTTAAAAATACATAAACATAGGTACCTAACTGTCTTGTATATAATTTGTTTTCTGTCCCTTCAGGTCGCAGAAGAACATGGAAAGCAAAAAGCTGCATACTACGCCGGATGGGCGGCGGGCTTCCATCACAATCGAGGTAAATATAATTTTTTATACGTTTCTTTTAATAATCGATAAATTATAATATTATTTAAATATAAAATACAGTACAAATATAAAATGGCGCCATAAATGGTATGTATAATAAAAGAAAACCAACATTTCACGCTGCCCGGACAGTGCCGCCCATAACCCCGCAAAGGCACCACAGTCTCGATCAACTGGACATGCTTCACCGCCAGGAGTATTACATGCCCCAGCATCAAAATGCCCCGACCAGGTATCGACGCGACTACCAGCCCCATTATATGCAACACCGTCCGTTTTGAAAAGGACTATACTGTAAGAAGTTCCGCCTGACCGACTCGAAGGTCTAGGCGCGACTGACGCTGTCGGACTGT
>JAATLQ010035383.1:28699-40128 GCA_013421005.1 Heliconius erato x Heliconius himera
TTCACGCTGCCCGGACAGTGCCGCCCATAACCCCGCAAAGGCACCACAGTCTCGATCAACT
This sequence comes from Heliconius erato x Heliconius himera, assembly GCA_013421005.1. Classification (NCBI taxonomy): domain Eukaryota; kingdom Metazoa; phylum Arthropoda; class Insecta; order Lepidoptera; family Nymphalidae; genus Heliconius; species Heliconius erato x Heliconius himera. The sequence continues at coordinate 28,761 of JAATLQ010035383.1, forward strand.
GGACATGCTTCACCGCCAGGAGTATTACATGCCCCAGCATCAAAATGCCCCGACCAGGTATCGACGCGACTACCAGCCCCATTATATGCAACACCGTCCGTTTTGAAAAGGACTATACTGTAAGAAGTTCCGCCTGACCGACTCGAAGGTCTAGGCGCGACTGACGCTGTCGGACTGTTGGACTGTCAGTTGTGGGTGCTCTGTTGTTTTTTTTTTTGTTTAGTGGCAAACGTTGGTTGGTGTACAGCCTTGGTGGACGCATGGACAAGAAATTCGAAAATGGAATAGTGTTTTGTTTTTTTTTTATTGTTTTTTAAATTTAGATTGTATTTAGGCTGTTTTTCGGAAGTTATTAAGATAATTTATTTTGGATTTATTTTAATTGGTGCAATATTTTGTGGTGTACAGCCTTGTTTTTAGATTTCTCGTCCAAGGATGGATGATAGATAAAATGGAGATCTGAATGTACAGGTTTTTTTTGAAAATCATATTTGGAACTGTTTGGTCTATGGGTTGGTTGGTTGGTTTTGCCGTATGGTGTCGTTTGACCGGTATTTTCGATTTAGGATTTTTTGTTCCTCTTTTTTAAATCAATATTATAAGTAATTTGCTCACGCTTAAAAACAAATCGAAATAAATACGAATATTATATTTTATAATAATTATGTAATAATAGACACCATTAAGTTTAAATATAAACTGATTAATTGTATAATATCCAAGTAAATCTGAATATAATTTTCTGCCTTATTTTCTTTATTTTTTTTTGTTTCAAATTTGAAATTTTAAATTACTTTACTGTAATATATAAAATTGTTATAGCTTTAAGATATTAAAGTATAATGGAGCTTTACCCACAACGCGATGTGTATGTTAATGTTATATTGCTATTATTAGTAAACCTATTATTGTTATGACATTAGATTTATTATGAAGATTCTAGAATATTATAGAAGTGTCACTTTTTACTTATATGATTATATATAATTATATATATTTTTGTTTATTTATGTGTTTACAATTTTTATTTTTGGTTATTCTTTCTAAGTAATATATACATTTTTATATGATTAAAAAAATATTTATTGTTTTACTTTTTTATTTTTATTTATTGTTTATTTTATTCATTAATAAATATACCGCGGTGCGTTATCTCAACATAACGTTTAAATACAAAAAAAATAAATAAATAATTACATAATTATTTTAAAAACTATATCCATACATTGATAACTAATGTTTCATTTAATCAATAAAATATTCTATAACAATGAACCACAGCAACATTTTTTGTTATCAGCATATATAAAAAATAGGTAACTCGAGAAAAAAGAATTTGTTTAATTTTTTTCCTATCTTCAAAAATGACTAAAATATTAAACATTAAAGTATGGCCACCGCTGCAAAATCTGGTTAAACTTGTGACGTCATGCTGCGTCTTGCCATTATTAATTTATTAAAAAAACACTCCGTAATACTCGTAATCGGACATAACAGTTGTCGCGTGACGTCACGCAGCGCCTGCGCGAAGGAACACAAATTTAAATAAGCTGTAAAACTTTGTAACACTGTATCATTGGAAATCCTGACCCGACTTTGATGAAACAAAAACTATTATTATTTGCACGAGTACGCGCTTTGAATACAGTAGCATAATTGTGATAGTTAAATTTAAAAAAACCAAATACTTTATAATGACATAACTTTTTGCTCATGAACCGATTTAAATAAAAACAAACTGGAAACTAGAAGTTTGACAAAATATGATAGTGAAAACTGCACTAAGCTAGTTAAGCCGATTCTAAGATTAGCGTGAACAAACGCACTGACAAATCGACAAACAAACAAAAAATAAATCATTGCTTTGAGTATATCTTCCATGTACAATTAACAACAGCGACCAGGTACAATTTTATTATATGAATTATTATTATAGTATGTACTATATATAATTACTAAAATTTGTATGTATATATATTAGTAACGCTTCTATAATATTTATTCTATAGATATATATTTTGAACAAGGATCTAACATAGTTGTAATATTCGTTTAGATAGTAAATATATGTAATGATATAGAAATTAACATAGCTATGATGTTTATCAATTATAAACATACGTATATAATTGTTTTGTATGTCAATTTGTTGATTGTATGCAATACCGTCGGCCATCTTTAAACATCTCCCACAATTTGCGTCATTTCATTAGTAAAGTGCTTAAATGTAAGCTTATCATTTTTAGAATCAGCTTAGCTTTTTAATTTATTTTTGAATACATATCTGTTATATTAATATCCCATTTAAAAAAAAACACGGCAGATAACTGGTTATTAAATGATTAAAAGTTTATTTGTAATAATATGTTTATTTTATTAGTTTTCCTTTGTTAATATTAGGCCTACGGTGTTGCCATCTAATGGCTTATGAACCACACGATGTGCTCAATAGATCGTAACCTGTCTGTTAAACAGAAGTTAAAAAATATATATTCAAGCTTTATTATTTATTTGTGTATAAAAATATGCAGATGAATCACTCACTGGCAACATTACAAAATACATAAAATATAAGTTGCCAAATACAATATATTAATAAAAAATAATTAAACGAATTTTATTTTTTTTAAATTGTCAATATTAATTAGAGTTTTATTTTTGAGATTTTTCTGATAATAGAAATAATATATTTTTTTAATATTCATGCTATTCATTTAACATGATCGCCATCTTTTTTTCAACTCGCGCAGCGCGTTTATAGCGACAGGAATGACTTTTATTAGTTTTTAAATGTGTATATTTCTATGCTGTATTTCAATTTAATATATTTTTTGTTGTGAATTTTCTACGCAATTCGATGGCTCGAGTCCGTGGGAACAATGTTCTGTAACATCGTTTATGTTTACTGTTGTAAATACATATTTCCTTCTGTTCTTCCTTGAAAAATTAAATATAATAAAACAATATTAATTTGTATATAAATTATATTTATATAGTTATAGCGATAGTAACTTATGTCAATTTAAACATTGTTCTTCTCGATTCGGGTCGCTACATTGACAATATTCAACGGTGATTCGAATGTTCTGTAGTTAGTTCGGAGTCTATAAGTGTTGTTCTCGATTGTTCCTAACTTTAAACTCTCTTCTGTATCTGTGGTGGGTACCAGACATTTTTTTTATTTTTATCTGTTGTTCTTTTTTAATCTATGTGACATAAAATTGAAAAATGATTTATGCATCTCAGCCATCATGTTATTAGATTGAATTCGGAGTATTTAGTCAAGCTAGTTGCATGAAAATCGGCCATTTTTTGGCTTAGACACATTATTTTTATAATAGTTATTTTTTAAGGATTTTTGATTTTATCTGGCACCCAGTACAGACGCTGTTACCCTAATTAATTAGTTGATAACATTTTTAAGTTATAGGTTTTAATATAATAAGCAACAAGGAAGTAGATATTATGTACTTACTCTTAACAATTTAATTTTAGTGCGAAATTCTTATTATAATGTTAACTTAATATATTACCAGATATGTATGTGAATACATAATATTTGATTAGATTTTATTGTTGCATTTCAAAAAAAATACCTTATAAATGTTAATTTAAACTTTTTACTGATAATCTGACCTCGTATAGATGAAAATGAAAAAAAACTTCACGCTGTATCCCTCATATATCAGGGTAGGCAGAAGGAACCTAATGTTCTCTGTAATGTTTAAAAATATGATAGATTATATATATAATATTATGTATATACTCCGTTCCCTCTAACTTAACACTTGTTCCCTCTGCCTACCCTGCTATGTGCGGGATACAGCGTGAAACTGATTTATTTATTTTATTTTTATATTATGTATACGTTATTATAATGGTGTTTCGCACTATACACTGGTTCGTAGGTAATATTATAGTATGCTAGATATAGAATACGAAAGTGAATTGTGCCTCATAAACGCGTATTTTCTAAGCGTATACTGTCGATGTTCATTGTTAAAGTAAAAAAAAATATCTTAATTTCTTTGTTATATAAAATATCTGTTTTCATAACTTTTTGTTAAATTTACCTAGAAATAAATAGTTTTTAATATGTTAGTTCACTTTTAGCGTTCACTGGAATTGTTATAATTAAAGCGTTTTAATAGTATTTTCTTTATAGTATTTATATATTTGTATGTATATAAATTTTCTTATATAATAAATCGTTTGTCATTTAATATTTACTTATTTTATAATATTTAATAATCGATATATCGGAATTCGATTAGTAAGGTATCGATGTGAACGAAAATATTGTTACTGGCTTTTTAAAATTTTTATGTCTTAGCTTTATAATGATATAATTGGCCTTGTGGTTATTAAGCGTTTTATATATACGTACATGAAAACATACACACATTTATATTATGTATAGTTGATATTGATAGTACTAATAAAAATGTAGGCTCTGTTTCATTACTCTGTGATAAGTTTGTGTTAATTTAAAAAAAAAAAACTATATTGTCGTCTCTTTCTGTTTATTAAGATAAGACAAAGATGGCGCTTGATATTGTTATAGTAAATTAACATGAACGTATTATTACCAGTAGTTATTGAAACCGCAGCAAAATATTAAATTTATGACTTTTCTACTGATTGTTATTTTATATCTACGAAAAGGGTTATTTTTTATTTGATAGCTGTAACATTTCCTCAAAAATTGTAATAAATAGCAAAATTGGCTAATTTATACTCTGTATGAGTTCTTGTCTTTGAAATTTGTCATCATAAGTAGATGTAATGGTAAGTATATTTTTGAAGCGGTTTAATGAATGTTTCTTCAAATGTTAAATAATTTAATAAAAAACCCTATTATAATAGATTATGTATTAAATATGTATATTCGACAGATAAAATAATATTTGCATTAAAATGGGGTTAGTTGGATGTTCTTACAAGATTTTTGTTCTTAAAGAGTAGGTTTGAGAATCGCTGCGTATATAGATGCCAACTTCGCCTATACTGTTTAAAATTTAAATTTGAAATTTTTATTTCAAATTTGATATTTAGTGAAGCATATTTAATCAATTTAATTATTTATATAATGGCAACACTTTGACAGTGTAAATATTCGCTATTAAAAAAAAGGAAATAGCTCCTTAGTATAATCTCTTGATGTTATAATAAAATGTTTAAAATAATTTACTCAATATTTTTTTAAGTGTTTAAAAGAATATTTTCTTATCCAAAATCATTTATTTTCTATATAAATAGTCTTTTATTATGCTCATTTAAAAGTTCCGTAGTCCCTTAATAACTTATTTGATCTTATAATAGAATAACTATTTTGATCTAATAGTTTTGTAGTGTCTCAATCAAAATCTGTCAAGTAGAAAAAAAATTCAATGACTTTTTTTATTTTAGGGCAAGTATATATACTTACCCTAAAATTTTGTAATATTCCGGATTTCTTTATGAATAATTATGTAGTGTTAGTATATTTTTTTTCACAATTCCGTATTCTTGTATACAGTGGCAAATTGAGAAGAATTATCAGAGCGTCAGCTAAAGTCGAAATGGCCTAACTCATACTTTTGAACAATTACAAGGTAATGAAATGCTATTAGAATTATTTTAGATTTTTTTGTATACATAAAATATTAGTTATAAATGATTATTTATACAAATTTAAAATATCTATATATATTTTTGTTTTCCATATCTTACAGGGTAGGTGTAGTGATGCTAGTGAAAAATCACTAATCAATTTTATTTATATTCTATAAATAAGCATTCCCCTAAGTCATATTTGAAGCGACAACCATCTTGTTTAGTAAGACAAAAAATATATTTGCTTATTAATCCAAAGGAAATTGTCACCACATATATACTAACACCTTACTATACAATTAATATTGTGCAGCCATTAAGTCACTATAGTGCCATCATTTAGCTGACGGCCTGATAATAGAAAACGTCTAAAAACATTCAATACGTGTAATATTTTATATATTTCAATATACGTAATATTTCTATATTATTCATATATTGGTTTAGTTTTCAAAATGTTTTATAAAATTGTTAACAAATCTTTATGGGTATTTAATTTCGTTTTACTGCACTAATTGTGATTTATTTGTCTTTACGCTTTTCCTATATTTTCGAGGTAAGCAGAGAGAGTGAGAGAGAGAACGATTACTTATTTAGTCATTAAAAATAATTTTTGAATGGCTAAAATCGATTATAGCTCATTTACTATGAAAATATTAAATATTGTAGAATATTCGTTGATTTTCGCATGCACTTATTATTTAAATTAATGCTAGATACATTCTCTATGGTTTTGTGAATTAAACGACGAGATAAGGGAACGAAAAGTGTAAAGTATTCTTCCAAACTTGGCCAAACGGTAGACTTGTAAAAATAAATAATATTAATTACTACTGTGTTTTTATTGTTTATCTGTGATCTTTTATTGTCTGTGGTTGTCTTTTATTGTTTGTTACTGTATTTATTATGCCCTCAGAAGTTAATTTCAGTCTCATTTTGGTTTTTGTATCTATCATTTTTATTTATTACTAATTTAGCCATGCTATCTTTTTCAATTGTTTTCAATATTATAGTTTTTTAATTTCTTTTTATTATTCAAACTAATTTCTATATTTCTAGGTGACATACCATTCGCGTGCGGTACCTGCATGATGCCAGAGTCTTGGGACGGTTTCAGCACGCCCCCTGTTGCTGGTAACAATACAAATACACCAAGGAATGGATGCAGGCCCGGTGTTTGCGTCAATAATAGGATGGGCTACCCGAATCCGAATTATCAAAAAAATGTTAGGGCAAACAGGGGCAGGAACTTCCCCTGGGGCCAAGGATATGGGGGTGAAGAGAGGGTGAAAGGGCAGAAATGTAGGAACGTATCGGGACCGTATTGGTGAACGAATGGTTTGACCCTTTGTAAATTAATGGAGATCTATAATAATGAATGGTTCGTTCGTGATGCTCTTTTGTCTGTCTTCATTGATTTTGAATGAGTGAATGATGTTAGGTCAATTTACTATAATATGTTTTTTTTCTTTTATTTTTTTTGCTTATTTTATTTTAATTTTTTTTTTGGTTTAACTTAGTGGATTTTACCTGCTTGTAGTTTTGTTGGAGTGTTCTAAATGGAATTTAGTAGAGTATACTGGTACTATTTTTAAGTATCAATCTGTGTCTAGGTAGGTGAATACTCGTTTTAATTTAATCTTGGTATTCTTAAATTGTCACACTTAAATAAATATATTAGATAAATATATTTCCGAAGATACCGGCTAGATTCAAAAAGCTTATATTGTAAATAATTTAGTAACCTTTACTAATTAATAACATATTTTTATTTATATAGTACACGTTATGTAATTTGAACAAAATATACACCAACTTTTATCTTTTTTTATTCGGTACTGTCTTAAAAAAAACAATTGTTGATATATTGCAAAAAATATGCTTAATTTTTTTTTCTAATATTTCCTATACCCCTAAATGGATTTATTTTAAAATGCGTGAATAAACTTGAAAAATATAACAAGGCTACTTTTGGACGCCATATTGGTTTCAATTTATGTGACGTATGCTATATTTATATGATAGACTGTAAATTTGCTGGATCTTGAACGGTAGTTGCATATATCACTAAGCCTGTAGTGACATATCACTAAGTGAGTCACTTGACTTGTCAAATAAATTTCCCTTAACTTATTAAGGACTATGCATTTTCCAACATTATGAATGAAAAGATTTTTTTTTAAAAGTATACCTATTAATAATTTAATTTTATTCTAAGATTTTATTTTTCCTTGTATTTTTTTTACAGAATAGTAGTGTATTTATTTAAGTATGTTTTTTTAGTTTCAGTTGTTTCTTTTTTTTTTCAATACTATTTTATTTTTTATTTGATGGAAATAATTCAATATGATATTGTGTACTATTGAGTTGGTTTAGTTTTTATATATTTGTATGTTCACTTTGAACGTAGTTAAGTGGATGAATATTGATTCTAACAATATAAAAAAATATTGCATATTTAAATTCTTAAAAGCTATTTTAGAAAGTACAATAGTTTAAATAAGATACATTATTTTTCTTCAATTTTTGAAATTAAATATATTTTTTTATAACTTACGTGGCCTTGAAATAGCAACACAGATGTTTTAAGAACTGTGACTATCTGTTTTAATATTGTTTAGTTTAAGAATATTTATTATTATTTTATATATTCTAAGGTATCAACTATTGAATTCCTAACCGGTTTATTAAGAGTATTATATAAAGGGAGATAAAAGTCGTCAGGGGACAACTTTGTTCATATTAATTTACATTCTCCAGAATTCAGTGCTAAGTGGGAAACTGAAATGTCTTAATGGTAACGGAATGTCTTAATATTAGATTCTCAGGTTCCTTCTGCCTATCTTACTATGTGTGGCAGCAGCGTAAAGCCAAAAATATGCTAATTTTCCTTTTTTGTAATGTTTCGAGCAGAAAGCGACTAACGGAGTTTTTCGACAAAAAATTCTCTCTGCCTACTCCATAATGCGGGAGAGTCGAGAAATAACAGCATATTTTTAGTTGAAAGTGCTCTTGAGGTGAAAACACTTAAAGAAAAATATCTAAATCTATAAGTGAAAAATTTACTTATCTACTTAACTACGTTCATTAGCTGTCCTGTATAAAAGCTTTCTTTCTTTTTGTTGTATAAGTTTGTTTGTAATATATAGGAAAACAGAAAAACTTTGTTTTTTTTTTTATTAAAAATTTATAATATTCTAGTGATTTTTTTTATTGTCATATAACTTATTTATACTGCCGCATCGCATAAGTTTAGGTTATTTTTTTAAATATTTTGAGTAAGATTTAATTTTCTTTTATTATATTAAAATCTTATGTGACACGGCACTATTTACAAATCAGTCTAAATATTTCAGATTCATAATATAATTAAAAAAAAAAAACATAAAAATTTACATTTTCTTTATAATTTCATACAAATTGGACGGAAAAAATCGATACCGTCATTTTAGGTTTCCTATTTGTTCAACAAAATGGCCGATTCAACGGTTTTTTTTGATGGTGAGTATATAAAAACCTAATTAAACCTTAAACATTACAAATTAAAAGTTATTAACATTCTGTTTGATCCAAGTCAAGAATTTAGCCAGGTCAGTGAACACTACGTAGTGAGTTGGGTCACAACGATATTCGTTCTGTCTCGCGACGGAAAGAGAGACGAGCCCTCTCAAATACCATATTTCACCCATATTGAAGACCATACCGCCGCCGCTGTCGCCATTGCACACTGATGTACCTGAGGAATAAAAGAAATGCATTAGAAAAAGTTTTTTTTACACAAAATTTAATGACAAGAGTACTTGTAGATGACTTTTTTTACTGCAATTCGTAACACTAAACAAATTGAATTGTATTTATTATATAAAGAAGTTAAACTAGAGTGGGTGTTCAAGTGATATTCGAAAAATAAATAAAAAAAATAAATGGTTTTTATACGATTTTGCTTTTATTGGTTAAATTGCAGCACAATTTTGAATATATATGACTCTGGAGAAGTGTTGTTTTTATTTTCAGATTTTTATTAACTTTAAATGTGAGAAAGAGCGAAGAAATAAATGTTAAAGATATTGAAGGCATTTTACTTAATTAAAATTAGTTTATGCTTTATTTTTGGTTAATTAGTAGAAACAATCATGTGAACGATGCGGAACGTTAAAGACTGGGAGATTTTAAGAGATTTTTTTGAAGTAAAATACTAAAATATAAGCTGTAAGTTATGCCCAATAAGTAAGCGATAGTAAGTCTATGGGAAACATACTTTTTTTAATGCCAGTTTGATCATCGGGCCGTCCTGGAATAAATATGAAATGAAATGAAAATGTGAAATATAAGGTACTTTTTTTACTACCATTGCTTCAATATACTAAATACTTATTTTTTATAAAATAATGGGTTAGGAAAAATTATTTTATTTTAATTATAAAATAGGGTTATATTATTATTTATTGTAAAATACTATTCAGAGATTTATTAAAAACGACTATCAATAAAAGCCTTAAGCGTGATTGCACGAATATTTAATCTGTTACTGGATACTTTTGAATTTGACAGTTATACCTTTTAACATTACACGATGCTAAATTTCATACAAAATAATATGAACATAGATTAAAAAAAGCTACATTCAAATTGTCAGAATCGGAATTTCGGTAAACTGATAAGGTTTATTGAAAACTCCATAAATTCCGTTAAGTTGTATTACGCTTACTTTCCTTTAGGACAAATCCGTTCACCTTTAATATTTATATATTTTATATGTTATGAAAATTATATTTATTTAAATTAAAATACACCCAAAGTTGACCCTCAAAGTAATACAGATAAAATTTACTTATCATACTTAATAATATGCGTTTATTATATAATAATATAAGATGATAACTATTCTAAAAGAGCAGAGAGAAAAGAAAGAAGCTTCAGAATTTCAAACCAAAACTCTTAAAAGTAAAAGAAATATATGTATATAAATAACTTACCGTCTCTATATCCAGCACAATACGTGTACTCCGAAGTGAATTTAACGAAGAACTCGCTGTACGAACGTATGCAGGTCTCAGTGTCGACTATAGGCATTTCCACCAACGTGAGCTCCTCAGTCGCCACGCCTGTCTCGTCGAAGCCCCACCCTACTACCTGAGGATGACAGGATTATTAGTTAGTACATACTTTTTTAGTTTCACGCTGCATCCCGCACACAGCAGGATAAGCAGAGAGAGTGCTAAATTGCTAAAACTCCGCTTCCAACTTTATGCTGAATTCTGGTGGCATTGCGTGTTGAAGGGCATCTTACACTGTGGTGCAAAGAAATGAAAACATAAAATATTGCATTGCCTTAAGTGAGAATCGTATCCACAACCATTCGCGTTTACAATCACTCACTTTAGCCACTACGCCACGCCTGGCCTCATACATGTGTAACTCGATCGACGGGTCAACGGTAGGATCATCTATGGGTAGGGCCTAGGGGGCCTTAGTACCTATATATTTCACCTCCATGTATGTATGTATATTCAGCGATTTTTAGTGGTTCAGCTGATATTTGGTGATTTGTAAATTTTTAAATTTGAAAAAATCGGATGATAGAAGAAAATTGGTAAATACAGCCCTACAGTTGGGTCTGCGTCTATAAATATTGGATTTAACAGCGAAACTAAAATATTTAAAAAAGTTAAGTTTAAAATTTTAACTAAAACCGTGTTGAGTTGCGTCACTCAACACTCAATGTCTCGAAAATAGGATGAACAAGGACAGAGTGTCTTAACACTAGCTTCCC
>JAATLQ010035383.1:40228-59328 GCA_013421005.1 Heliconius erato x Heliconius himera
TTTAATATATATTGTAACGTGAAAAATTGTTAAATATACATATATAGACATTCGCTTAACCTTAGATCTAAGTAAAATTTTGTAAAATAATGTAAAGTTAAAAATATAATTTTCCTATTATAGGTATTAATTGTATGTAAACGATAATGTAATTAATATATATGATAAGGAAATTAATACATTTAAAAAGGGTACGGACCAAGTGTCTGTAGTGTTAAGAAATAAATAAATAAAAAAAATAAAAAAAACACTAGCTTCCCTCCATATGAACGGTAATGAAGCTTAAAAAAAAACAAAAAATATGTATATTACGCAAAAGTTGAATCCATTGCAGTTATATCAATTTGATTAGAGTATTCTAATTTGCTTTATACACTAGTTAGCCGTTGATTGGGAGTTTTAGCTACTGTTATGTTAAGCTACAAATTCTTGTTTACTTTTGTATATTGCGTCAATATTGTAGATATCATAGGCCTGGCGCAAAATGGAGCTAACTTTTCGCTGCTTTTTTTTTTGTTTTTTGTTCTATATACGTATTAATTTCTTCAAAATATTATGAATTTATTAAAAACATTCACTTTTTATTTTGTATTTTGTAAAATGTTTTTTTTGGATGTACACTGTATCCCGCATATACCAGAATAGGCAAAGGAAATCTAGTATTAAAATACAGCGTTTTCTCAAACCCAATTTTTTAGACCCAGGGGCAGAACTCAACGCCGCGTTTTGTTACCAGAACGAAAAACAATAATTCGCAGCCTCGAGTGGAAATCGAACCCACAACAGTCGCTTTTACAGACAGGTTTTTAGTTAGGCCACTTTGCTCCAACAGTTGCTATATATATACAATCACAGTTAGACCCATTACAGCGTTATTGTAAAATTTGTTCATTATTCAGTTATTTGTACGAGATTTGAATATTTGTATGAAATTGTTTTGCATGTTGAATAATAAATGTTTTAATCTGAAACGATATTTATTGAATTGAAGTAAATTTTAGATTTATCTATATGCAGTTTTTTAATGGAAAAATACAATTATTATCCAATTGGAAGTGACGTCTATGTGAATGCAACGGTTGGGAGATCGAAGTTGGTTCGGGGAATAAAAGAAATCCGCATTCAGCAGGGTAGGCTGAGAAAACCTAGTGTTAAGACACTCCGTTCGTCTCTTTTTCAAAATTATCGAGGCATTGCATTTTGAGTGGCGCAACTCAACGCCAGGCTTTTGTCTTGGTGCCAGAGCGAAGAAATGAGAATATTAAAAAATAATAATTCATTTCCTTGAGTATGGATCGAACCCGCAACCGTAATACACCGTTGCACACACATCGTCATAATAGACTACAAGAGTTTCTTCGTATTGGTAGAAAAAAATACGACGTTGGGCTACTCTAACCAGTACGTAGTGTATGTAAGTAGGTAAGAGATGTAAAAAAGAGTCTTATATTAATTAGATTTTACCATCTACCCTCATCAAATGCGGAAGTTATGTTGGGAAATACACCAGCAATTAACAAAAGAAAGATAAGATAAGGGAAGAGATAAGATCACCAAAATGCTTAGAAAATGAAAAATTAAGTGATTTTGGAAGGTCTGTTTACTGGTCCAGATTCTCACTCAAAGAAACATAAAATCTCTAAACTTAAAAAGAAAACCTACCGAACCCTTCTTGCCAATGACATTAGTCAAATCAATCTGGTTCTCGGGCCAGAGGCAAGCGGCGCGGATGAACTCCGTGTATTCGACGGACTTCCTCATCTTCAATATGCTGGCGTCCCGGCTGAATGAGGACGCGTTGTACTGCGGATGCACTATTATTTCTGCTACCTGTGTATAAAATTTTTTGTTAGTATATGGTTTAATATATTATATTGAATAACGATGATTAAACGGGTAGTTATGGTCAAATAACACTAATAATAGTCAGGTCAGTCGTGGCGCAGGGGCACATATTGTGACTGTGAAATTGACTGGTTGTGGGTTCGATCCCCACTCGAGGAAATTAAATATTTATTTACATTTATATTTTCATTTATTCGGTCTGGTGTTGAGGTAAAGCGCGGCGTTGAATTTTCGCCACTCAACACTCAATGCCTCCAGAACTCGGCAGAAAATGGGGAACGGAGTGTCTTAACACTAGGTTCCCTCTGTCTACCCTGCTGTGTGCGGGATACAGCGTGAAGCTGATTAATTTGATTTCATTTTGGCACTAATAATATAGATTGGATGTGAGTTTTACTATTTTTTCATTTTCTCGCTCTGATAACAAGACAAGCACGTTCGTTCGTTCCGCCACGTAATATTGGCCATTGCGCAGGAAACGGTCTGCTTTAGCACTAGGTTCCCTCTGCCTACCCCGCTACACGCTGGATTTCGTATATGTTTCCCACGCACCGTCCAGTGCGGAGTAATTGCGAGTTGAGTTACGGAACTCAACACTGTGCTTCGTCTCGTTCGTTTTACTCGAGTAATGAATACTATTGTATGAAATAAAGGGTTTAAATGCCATAAGCCTTTACTCTAGAAAGATGTCCTATTCCAATAGTTAGCTACACCAAAAAATACAAGTTAAATTCAAAAGTAAAAACAGTACCCACCAGTCGTATCTCCACTCCCTCAACAGAAGTCCTCAAGTTGTGTTTCCCCAAGTATATGGTCAAGGTGTTCTTGTTGACAGGCCTGCTGGAACCTTTCCTTGTCACGCAATGAGCTGCAGTGATGACGTGTTTGTGCGTGACGAGCGTCCCGCCACATATGTATTTGCTGTCTACTGTCTGTGTAAAAATGTGGGTAGTATTGAAATATTTAAATAAATAAAGATTCAGTTGAGTTAAGGCCAGCCGTGGCGCAGGAGCACGAGCGTGTGACTGTAACTCATCGCCGCGATTCGTCTCGAAACCAGAGCGAAGTAATAAAAATATTAAATATTTCATTCTCGAGTGGGAATCGAACCCACAACCTGTCGCGTTTACGGTCACACACTTGAATCCCTGCGCCACAACTGGCCTAATACTTTATTATATTTATCTATAAAAGACTAACAATTAAAGGTCAATTATTGATAGGAGATAATTAAGTAGTCGTAAACAATAAATTAGAACTAAGTTATGTGTATTTGTGTAAAGTAAATATGATTATTTGTGATACATTTTTGTTGAATGCGTTATATTTCTTATTCTAAGGCCATTCATCGTAAAAATACTGCCATTTCTTTATAGTTTCACCATATATCCTTCATGTAGTAAGGCAGGCAAAGGGAGACAAGTATTAAGACACTCCACTCCCAATTTTCCGAAGTATCCTAGAGGTATTGTGTTTTGCGTAGCGGAACTCAACGCCGCGATTTGTCTTGACATGCTATCATTCTTTCATCAATGTTTATATTCAATGCCATCATAACGATTTTTCGTCACATTTTGGCAATTTACAAGTATTTAGCAATTGAGCTATTAATGAAGAAAGAAAAGACAGTGGTTGCGGCACCCCTTTTGCCTCGGAGCCTTAAGCCAAATCGCGTCTGCCCTCAACGCCACGCTATATACTGAATACAGCTTGAGGTTTATTTCAGCTTCATGCATGAGTTGAAGTACAATTAAGAAAAATTACCTGAGTTTGGTAAAGCGCTATTTGCCACGGCCACTGCCCTTCTAACGTGGGTTTACCGTTTACCACCAGAGGGTTGGGATTGTTCCTCAACACTCTACCACATTGGTCCTGAAATCGAAAGAATTTGGATTATTAAACACAGTAGAATACAATAGACTTATAAACAATGCTTAAAATTGACGCCCTACTATTTTTTTCTTTTTTTTTAGTTTCACATGTATCCCACACATAGCGGGGCAGGCAGAGGGGACCTGGGAACCTAGTGTGAAAACTCTCCGTTCCCTATTAAAACACTTCCCTTCCCCGCTTTCTGCCGAATTCTCGAGTCATTGCGTGTTTAGTGAGGGAACTCAACGCCGCGCTTCGCCTTAACCAGAACGAGTCCCCTGAGTGAGCATTGAATCCACACTCATCACGTTTACAGTCCCACGCATGTACCGCTGTACCACGATGACCCCGAAGATTATATTATGTTTAAATTATTTTCATTAAATCAACCACTCTGGCAAGATAAATAACAGTGTTGACTTAATATCATACATTAGATTGAACAATGGAATAATAAAAGATAATAATAATAATACGGAGTGTCTTAGCACTCTGTGCCTATCCTGTTATGCGGCAAGCGTCAAGCCACTAAAATACTGCTATAAATCCTTAATATAAAAATAAATTGAATTAAGTGTACCAACAACGCTCTGAGAGATGTTATAGGGTCAATGTTCGAATTCTGACCCTCAATGACCTTAAATTTACTTTAGAATAAATAACTAAGTAATAAATTCAATTTAAAATTCATATTGCTTTTAACTTCCTGGTTAAAAATAAACGGAGAGATTTTAGTGACCGCACTCTTTTTAAGGTTCCGTATCTTAAAAGGAAAACGGAAACGGAACCCGTATAACGTCTCATCACTTTGTTGTCATTTTGCCCGTCTGTCAAGTGCATTTATCTCGAGATTGCGTGATTTCAATTTGAAATTAGTATTAAATATTCAGATCTACGGTTATTTTGAGGAAAGAAAAGAATCAAGCTCCTAAGTCAACGCAATCAAAAGATACGAGTTTTTGCTGCATTCGCTGCCGCAACACGGAAATAATGTAGATTAATAAATAAAGAATTGTGTTCAAGCGGGCGAAGCCGCGAGCGAGACCCGATAGTAGCCTATATGATTCCGTGTTTATTTTGTGTTCATTTAAATATTACGTAAGCCGTATTTTAAAGTGTTTAGTACGTCATTAAAGTAGGTTATTTCATAATTATATTTTAATGTTTCTAAATTAGGTTTGCGGGGGTTTTTTTAATATGAGCACTACTCTGGTTACTCAAAGCACACAACTGGTTCTGTGTATAGAACCAGGTGTATAAGGCCATCAGGATGAACTCTTTAATTTGTCTTCTTCTTTTCTCTAATTTTCAATAATAATATAATACTAAGATATTTCTTTTCACCTTCAAACTGCATACCACATGTAGGGAAGCAGGGAAGGCAGAAGGAGCCTAGTGTTAGGATACTCCGCTTCCTGGAGGCATTGCGTGCTGAATAGCGGAATTCAACGCCGCGCTTTGCATCCACACCAGAGCGAATAAATAAGAATATTAAATATTTCATTTCCTCGAGTGGAAACTCACAACCTGTCACGTTTACAGTCATATCGTTGCGCCGTTGCGCCACGACTGGCCCCAAACTGTAATAAACTAAATTTATTTGGCATAATAAGAAGTTTTATCTTTTTTTGTTCTGGCTGACTAATAAAATGTTATATGTAGAAGTTGCATAATAAAATTTCATTGTATTTATTATAATATTAAGCAATATATTTTAAATTTCAATTAAATTTGTTTATTAATATACGAAAGACCTGTTTCTTGCGAAGTCATTAATTCATTCCGGTTATTACGTATGGAGAATCAAGATTTTTTTTAATGAATTAAATGTCGATGGCGTAGGTATACGGGGATTTACCTCAAGCGGTTTCGTGTTTAATTAAACCGATATAGTTTTAAAAATGCGAATTTTTATTTTTAAGCGTTCTCGTAGGAACGCCAGATTTTTGGAACGGAAGTGTCTTAATGCTGTGTCTTGACGTTAGGTTATCAGATTTCAAAAAAATACCTAACAAATACTGGAACTCGTCTCTTATGGCTCCTTAGCCGGGTGGCCAGAAAGATCAGAGCGTCTAATGCTATAGTCTTTTCATATCTCTTTCGCCTCAGCTAGTGAGTGTCATCGACCTGTTCTCACATACCCCTCGGGTAATCCTCATAACCTTCTTCTAATACAGTAGAAACTCGATTAACCGGACTAATTGTTGTTGGTAGGCATTCGGATAATCGAAAATCCGGATATTCAAAAGTATGGAAAATCGGGTAATCGTGTATTAAGCATATGTAAGTATGCACATACGTAGTGATATAAATTTAATTAAAACAACTAATACATAAAGTGAAAATCAATGTTTATTAAGATATCTTAAGATGTACGACGATGGGACGCGCCGCGGGCGGGGTGGTGCCAGATTCGACACGTTCATGCTTGCATTGATACGACTTGTAGGTACATTTAATACAGTTGGTCTGTAGTCCGGATAATCGCGAATCCGTATAACTGAGGGCCGGATAATAAAATTTCTACTGTACCAACGATACTATTGTCGAGGGTCAATCGAAAACTCACCTTCTGCCTCCCTACTAACTTTTGCTTCGTAAAACTTTAATAATTAATTCTCTCGATATGTCCAAATAACCTGAGTATGTTCATTTTTATTCTCACTGTGACAATGTTCTTTTAATTTCAAAATTATGATATTACTTACATTTTTTGATTTGCCTCCAAATATCTCGCCAGCGGTTTCTGGAGTCACTATTAGTTGCCCTCCAGTGAAATATTCCGATGGGTCCACGTTACTGTGAAAATTATAATGTTTGAAGTGAAATATTTTTATGTTTTTGGTAGGTAATCCCAATCCTAACATACCGCTTTTTTCCTGTTACCGAAGGAATTTTGTGCTATCCCCATTAAGTGCTCCCCTATATTTCTAAGTTGTTTCATGTAACTTGAAAGGATGTTTCGCGTTTTTTTATACATTTTAAATGAAAGAACGAAAAATACTACAAGATACCACTGATTTTTTAAAAATTATTTTCGAGTACTGAAATATACGCAACTAATCCAAATAAATTATATTAATTTATACAAAAAAGTATTTTTCTGAAAAGGTTAAAGAATTCAGATCCAGTAACACGTTCTTTATTTTCCATATGTCACCACCAATCCTACCATGCAATTAATGACTCCCTAATAACCTAAGTACTATTACTATAATGAAATGGTTCAATCAAAAACAGTTAGTATATATTAAAATGAAGCATTGTTAGTTAGTCACATTCTAGCGCATGAAGGCACTGGACTTCTTCGAAGCACACCCAATCCATTTTAAGAAAGCTTTTTACTATGAAAAAATTAGTTTACATTACTACTATTAAAATAAAGATAAACTAAGCCTACATTCCTAATATTAAAAAAAGATATACTAATTAACAAACATTTTAAGTACATAAATTAATCTCATCTATCATTTTCTAAATTATGCTGACCAGCGTATTTGCTGGTATAACCCCAAATTTATTTCTTTTAAAATACAGGATTAAACGACGTGTCACCAACCATCACCTTTTAGGACACCTGGAACCTGTCACCTTACAAACAACCATTGAAGTTCACTTACGTACCTATCGTCCAAATCATCCTCAGGTGTGGATGGTCGATAGTGTGCTGTAGTCACCTGATATGGTCTTCTCTCCGTCACACTCTGTACTGGTACCTGGCCACCACCGCTGTTAACGAGCGCGATGAATGTTAGCTACATGTCTACATAGATGCCATATTTGCTTGGAAGTCGGTAAAATAATAAGTATCATGCAGTTTATATTTTGAAGCTGTTTTGCTTAAACATTGCTATCTACGATTTTATATTGTGTAAAGTTTAGAATAATTGGAAGTGATTTTGAAAGATAAAAGTAGTGGAAATTAATAATTTTATTAGAGAAATATTTAACTTAGCAGAGCAGAGTGTTAAGGCACTGTGCTCTTCTATATTAGATTACCTCGTTTTTGAGGTTAGCGAAGATAAATATAATAAAAGAAAATGGTAAGCTCATTATTAGGATAATAAATGTTAGGTGAACCTTGTGCTACACTTACATGCTGTATGGGTTAACATTGCTCTGTTCTATTGGTGGGTTAGGAGTAGGTACATACACGGGTCCATCCCCCGATGGTCTCCCATATACAGGTTTTGTCTCAGGCCTATCCTCCGGCCTAATAGATGGTCTTGACGTTGTTCTTTTGTCTGGTCTTTCGATAGGCCTACTCTCAATCGGTCTGGTCTCCACAGGTCTGTCGTTTGGTCTCTCTACGGGCCTATCTATGGGCCTCTCAGGTCTGCTTTCAGGTCTCGTTTCAGGTCTAGGTCTGATCGAAGTGGGGTCCGGCCTAATATTATCTACACCAAGTGCCGGTTGCGGAGAGTTTGCATTACATATTTCTCTTCCATTCAGCCTGATTGCTTGTAGTCGAGGCGCTTTGTTTAATTGATTGTATTGCACGAAAAACCTGACAGCCACTGCTGGACCTGGATGGATTTTCATCTTTGTGTTTTCTATTTTGAAATCAATATTATCTGTAGTTGTTACGTCACCGACCCAATTCTGTCAAAAAATACCTTGGCTTATAAAATACAACCTGATTATCAATTATTTTAAAAATAGTATTTGATAACATTTTGAGGAGTAAATTGAAAAATAAATAAGATTACATATATAATAAATAAATCAGCCTCACGCTGTATCCCGCACACAGCAGGGTAGGCAGAAGGAACAACAGGGGGTAGTGTTAAGACACTCTGTTCCCCACATATAAGTTAAGATTACATATAAAGTTGTATAAAATCTTACCCCCAAAATATCAGCTTTGCTATCTAACACTACGTTAAGCCACAACGAATGTAAAGTGCTGTCTGTTGATAGGTTGACAACCCCATACCACCGGCCTGGCTCGTTGCCCGACGGCTCGTACATGAAGACGTTGGGGCATGGCGATAATGGTGTACTCTGTTCATGTGTGGGCGCGAACAGGGCTATGACTAGAATTAGTGCTCCAATCTGTAGAAAAAGGATATGTTTTAGGAAATTTTATTTTTAGGTATATGATGGAAATTGAAATATAATGGAAAATTATATATTATACAAAATATAACTGAAAACAAGAAGAACGCCGACGAACAACGACGCGACCGTTGTGGGTTTGATCCCCACTCAAGGGAATTTTCATTTCTTCGCTCTGGCACCAAGGAAAAAGCCCGGTGTTTAATTCCGCCTCTTAACATGCTATGTAAATGGGGAACTGAGTGTCTTGACACTAGATTTCCAGGGTCTCCTTGACTACCCTGCTATGTGCGGGTTACAACTTGAAGGTAAAAAAATGTATATATATATATACTCTGTTTAAAAAATAGAGTTCAATAAGTACTTAGTTAGTTTTACTTATTTTGTTCCTTTTAATATAAACCTGGTTCGTACAAGGAAAATACTATAAATGTTTTAAAAATTCCTTTCGACAACGCAACAAAACATATGCATTCCTTTTTGTCTTATTTTTATCCTCAACATTTTGCTTACGACCTAAAAAATTTTGTAAAAAAACCACTAGCGTAAGTGAACTCTCTCTCTCTCTTTAATAAAATTAAGAATGAATGAATTGATAAACAGCTTATTCAAGTTATAATTAAATATTATTTATTATTATTTTTAATTTCTTTACTCTGGCCATCTCAACTTTCCTGATCGGTTCCCAGCGCTCTCTCTCTCTCTCTTTAATAAAATTAATGAATTGATAAACAGCTTATTCAAGTTATAATTAAATGTTATTTATTATTATTTTTAATTTCTTTATTCTGGCCATCCTATCTTTCGTAATCTGTTCCCAGCTTTTCGCCGAATTCTTGAAGCATTGTGTGTTGAGTGTATGAAATAATTTTTGTATGAAATTAACTACAAATAAAAGTTTGTAACTTGATTTCATTTATTTTTCTATGAAACAACTGTACTACTCACTTTTCGGATTTTTTCATTTACTTGTGTCGTAAGTTGTACTTCATGCCAAATTTCATAATTATAGGTCCCAGGAAGGGCAAATTTCATACAAAATGCAGCAAAAACGACGCATAAACGCTCGTAGCATTTGATTGCAAAATATACGAGCTATATTAATTTTAGTTTTACACCTCTACACAATCTCAAGATAAATAGTTTTTACTGATGGACAGACAGAATTACAAAATGGATCTTTTACTATTATTTCTAATTATTTTTAAACGCATAATATCACATATCTAGATAGTTATGTTATAAACAAAGATATATATGGTATGATATTGAATTGCAAAAATGAATACCTCTATTAAAAGAGTGGGCGAGCGTGACGCATACCGTGAAAGACGCAAAAAATACCTCCGTTTAGACATGTCAGACTTACTTCTTTACTAGTTTGATATATTTTTAGGGTTCCTCAGAAGGAAAAATATGGAACCCTCATAGGATGACTTTTTGTTCGTCTGTCCATCTATCAAGACCATTTTACTTTAGATTACATTGAGATATCATCTGGAATTAAAATCAGATATTCAGATTTAAAGTTCTTTGGAGAACAGAAATGCTTTTAATACAACGCGTACAAAAGATAAAAGCATTTATGTATCGTTTTGGCTTCATTTTGTATGAGATTCATCGCGCAATCAAAATCTATAGTGTACTTCCCGTAGACCTATAGTTATGATTTTTTTTTAATTTCAAATTGTAGAAGACTTTTATTAGTATTTCATAGAAAAAAAAATAATTGCAGGGTTATATTTGTAGTTCTTTTCATACTAAATAAGTGTACTTATATGTATGTGTAAGTTTTTTAACTTTATTGGCCACATCATCAAAACCTATAAGATATTTCCCAATCAAAATCATGGAGCTTGTACAGAACCCTCAGTGGGCGAGTCCGAGTCGCACTTGGCTGATTTTTTCTTACATACACTTATAACGAAATAAACATTCGTATATTTCGCCGGGGCCGCTACTATTAGATAAATTAATAATAATATTAATCTTAATCAGCTTCACGCTGTATCCCGCACACAGCAGGGTAGGCAGGGGGAACGTAGTGTTAAGACACTCCGCTCCCCACTTTCTGACGAATTCTGGAGGCATTGCGTGTTGAGTGGCAGAACGTCGAATCAACGCCGCACTTTGCTTCAACACCAGAGCGAAGAAATGGAAATATAAATTTAAGTAAATATTTCATTTCCTCGAGTAGGGATCGAACCCACAACCAGTCGATTTACAGTCACACTTTGTGCCGCTGCGCCACAACTGGCCTCATATAATATCATGTTTTATAATATGATAAGCCGTCATCTGCAACTTTGTTTACGTGATCATTGGGGCGTAAAGTGGAAAATTTCGTTTTATAACATTCAAGTAGAAATTACAACAAATACTTATTCACTGTTTCCGAATCCCAATCTATTTGTAAGTAAAATTTCAACGTTCTATAGTCCGTGAGATCGATCTTGAGAGATGTGACCGATCTTGAGATGCCGTTTTCATTCATAAATTATAAATTTATGTGCAGTAGTTTCGTCTGTTTTGTGTTGTCTCTCAGTCACTGAGTAAAGGAACAATTTAATATATATAAATAAATGCAGGTATTTATTTTTTAAGGCATATCTTTTCACTATACCTCAAAGAATTCTAATGTTCTTTTCCTTGCGGCCTCAACACGCAATACCTCCAGATTTCAGAGGAAAATAGGGAACGGTGTCTTAGCACTAGGTTTACCCTTACATGCGGGATACAGCGTGAAGCTGATTTAAAATATATTTTCTTAATATGTGACATATCGAAAATAAACATTATATCAAAGCCATCAGAACATCGATCCATAATTCCTAGAATGTATATATAAATAGCAAAATAACTTGAGCGTTTAACGCAAGTGCGGTTTGCCAACATGTCAGCTATTTTCCACATCAATATTATTATATTATTTATATTGTTCTAATGAAACATTCTCTTACTAAATATAACTAGAAAGTGTAGGTGTTTCATATGAAATAGATTTTTTGACCACAGCTGGGAAGGTGGAGGGAACCTAATGTTAGGACCCCATTCCATACTTTTCACCAAATTTTCGAAACATTGTTTGTTGAGTGATGGAACTCAATACCGAGCTGGGTTAAAGAGAACAAAGAAGTGAAAATCATTCATTCGTCGTTCCCTCGAGTGGGAATCGTACCTACAATGATGTGCTGATGCGCCACGACGGAAATTTTTCTTATTTTACACATTTTGCAAAGCAAAAACATGTAATTTAACTGTGATATAGGCTTATAGTAACACAAAATTTATTTTAATGGTTTATGTTATATTTTATTCTACCGTATGTATTTAGGGAACTAGGGAACCTAGTGCCAAGATACTTATAATTGTCAAATGGTTAAGGGCGAGTCGAACTCATTCGCCCCGGCTTCCGTAACAACTTCAGAACGGGAAATACAACTTATAAAAGTTGACAAATTTACGTCTGTAGGGCGGTAGAGGGGTATATTCATTCATTTAGTATAACATAAAATTTAAAAAAAAATCAGCTTCACGCTGTATCCCGCACACAGCAGGGTAGGCAGAGGGAACCTAGTGTCAAGACACTCCCGTTCCCCACTTTCTGCCGAATTCTGGAGGCATTGCGTGTTGAGTGGCAGAACTCAACGCCGCGCTTAGCCTCGACACCAGAGCGAAGAAATGGAAATATAAATTTAAGTAAATATTTCATCTCTTCGAGTGGGGATCGAACCCACACCCAGTCGGTTTCACAGTCACACCTCGTGCCGCTGCGCCACGACCGGCCTCTAGTATAATATGAACTATAAATATATGCTTGTAATAATTTTTTGCTGTGAAATATCTATAAAAGTTAACTTTTCGATTTTTTTCTTTTATTTGAATTGTAAGTTTTCACTTCGTGCCATTGTGGTTATATAGGACTTGATTAAACGGCGTATTTCATACGAAATACATCAGATGCTCGTATCTTTTGATTGCGTTGACTTAGAAACTCAATTTTTAGATTAATTTCAGCTTGATATATCTACCTAATCTTGAGATAAATGGTCTTGACAGACACACAGACGGACAACAAAGTGATCCTACAAAGGTTCCTTTTTTACATTTTGAAGTACGGAACCCTAAAAAGGAACACATGTAACTTATTTAATGAATTCAATTATATATTAATAGTTATTACAAATAAATAATTTACTTCACAAAAAAAAATGTTTGTGGTTTAAATGACCTTTCTCATTGTAACACACGGTATATGCGGTTACAGATATTTAACCAGTTATTATGTTGATAGCGAGGTTAATAATGAATAGCTATTAAGAAACTGACTGGCGTTTTATAGAGATATCTTTTTCATAGTTTAGAGTATACAGAAGGAAACTGGGAACCTAATGTTAAGACACTTCCGGGAGCGGAATTATCCCTTTCATTTTCCATTTACAGACAGTGAGTACTTATAGACATATGTTACGTAATCTGGCAATTTAGAACAATTTCTTTGACTTAAGACCAAAGACGTAAAAAAAAAAAAATTTTCATGGATATACGAAAAAAGTCCTACTTATATACTAGTAGCTAATTAAATTTATATATGTATATAGATATATTAAAACTCGACAGGAAATCGAGGAAATGAAATATGTTATATTTTCCTTTCCTCGGACCTTTACTAGAGACGCAAAGTGCGGCGTTGAGTTCCACCACTCAACACACAATGAACCTTCTAAGTGGGTAAGTGGCGAAGTGCTTTAGTGGAGGCGGAGTGTCTTAGCACTAGATTCCCAGGTCAGCGTGAAGTTCGTAATTTAAAAGGAAAACTATAATAAATAGTTATAAATATAAATGGAAACTATAAGAATCAAATACCGTTAAATAAACATATAAGTATATAAATGAATAATATGTAATTGGATCGTTAACAACTTCATAATATAAATGTTTTTATTGTTACAGCCATTTTATTCTTAGTAATGCTACTGTTGTTTTGAATAAAATTGTTTTTTATTTTATTCTAGTTTTCTAGTTCAGTTTTTTTAAATAATATTTGAGTATAATATGATTAGAACATATTGCATATAAAATCCTCTTGATATTTTAGCTTCACGCTGTATCCCGCACACAGCAGGGCAGGCAGAGGAAACCTAGTGTTAAGACACTGCCGAAGTCTGGAGACGTTCGTTCAGACGTGTTGAGTGACAGAACTCAACGCCGCGCATTGCCTCGACAACAGAGCGAAGAAATGGAAATATAAATTTAAAAAAATATTTCATCTCCTTGAGTGGGGATCGAATCCACAACCAGTCGGGTTTTCAGTCACACTTTGTGCCCCTGCGCCACGACTGGCCTCATACAAAGTCCTTTTGATATTATATTACAAAAAATAAAATAAGTATATTTTTATTTCAAGGAAACCAACGTTCGGCTTGAAAATTTACGTTTAAACTCTTCACTTTCCATATTATACATTAGTTGACATACTTGTCACCAATTAAAAGAAACTATTAAAATCATAAATTATCTACGAAGTGTGATAGACGAACAAAAGAACTATTTATTTATATACACATTGTAAATTCCCCAAAATACTTAAAATGAAACGTACGTTATAACATTTTTTATCAAAATAAGTTAAGAATTTGTCGTATCACTAAATAACAAACAAACGTCCATAGACATTCTTCGAACAACGACTATCCAATAACAAAATATTTTTTTCAATTAAAATCTGTAGTTCCTGAGATTAGCGCGTTCAACCAAACAGACTCTTCTCAATTCTGCTTTTTAACATTTGTATAGAAGTATAGTATAGATATAAGACCTACTTATACGAACATTTTTATACCTATAGCATTATATGGCAGCATAGTAGGCAGAGGGAACTACGGGACCTAGTGCCAAGACACTCCGTTCCCCATTTTCCGCCAAATTCACGAGGCATTGCGTGTTGAGTGGCCGAACGCCGCGTTATTACCATAGCGAAGAAATGAAAATATTAAATAATTTATTTCTCCGAATAGGAATCGAAGCTACAACCCGTCACGTTTACAGTCACACATTTGTGCCACTGCTTCTCATTGTAAGAAGGAAACTTGAATTCGTTTGCAACTAAAAGTGCCTTCGCTCTGCCGTCGGATGAAAAGGTAGTAGTTGGGAGACTCAGAGGAATGGGCTTATTAAATAAGTATTTGCCGTACAAGAGGAGGTTAAGTCAGAAAGGATAAGCTTAGCGTATAGTCAGGTGAATAATTGTTTACGTGATATTATGTGTTTGTATTTTTTTTAAACTTCACGCATTTTCCCGTCACTCGGTATAGATAAAAAGTGCAAACGTGAGGGTCCCTGTTTTTCGTTTTAGACATAGCATATTAAGTTGAGGCCGGTCGTGGCGCAGCGGCACGAGGTGTGACTGCAAAACCGACTGGTTGTGGGTTAGAATCCCACTCGAGGAGATGAAATATTTATTTAAATTTATGTTTCCATTTCTTCGTTCTGGTGTCGAGGTTAAGCGCGGCGTTGAGTTCTGCCACTCAACACGCAATGCCTCCAGAATTCGGGAGAAAGTGGGGAACGGAGTGTCTTAACACTAGGTTCCCTCTGCCTACCCTGCTGTGTGCGGGATACAGCGTGAAGCTAATTTATTTTATTTATTTATTCATATTAAGTAGTAAAACTCATCGTCGCGTCCTGTTTTACCTTACCAGAGTGGGTGGATAAAAAAAAACTTGAATCGGGATCGAATCATCGAACCCATAACGTTTACTGTTATACGCTGTGCTGCTAAGCCAAGACGGCCTATATAATATTTTTTCAGCTTTACGCTGTCCCCGCACATGACTATAAGATAGGGAACCTAGTGTTAAGACACTTCCGTGCCCTACGTTCCGCTGAATTCTCTAGGCATTGCGTGTTGAGTGTGTTGAGTGAGAGTTTAACGTTATATAAATGTTAAAAAACAAAATTATCTTTATCTTAATGCAATACTTAATTAAGAATGTAATTTTGCCATCAAAATTCTCCATTCAATTAGACAAATTATTTAATAATCTGTTACGGTTCTTAGAACGATTCCATTGCTTTTTTATATCTATATTTAATGAATATCTGTTAGCTAGTTGGTTTTATAGATTTTTTTTATAAATAAAATTCCAGTTGTTTAGAGTAAAATATGAAATATAAAAATCCAAACTAATTTGATGTCGTCATGAAAAGTATGTTCGTACTTAGACATTTTTTCTAGGGGGGGTCTTCTTCTGGCCTTTGAGCTTTGACAAGATATGTTCGTGTAAAACGTTCTTTTTTAAATTTCTGGGGTGGGCACGGATCACCCGGCCAACCCTATTCAAAGATAATGAACAGCACCAAAGGGTTAGTCCTTTTGTATCTTCGAAGATGATGAGTTCAATTTCATAGATTAAGAATTGAACATTTAAAATATGTCTATTTTACCATGTTAGATAAAGCCTGTAGTCCTTTAAATCAGTAGGAAAATCATAGCAATAAATTTTATATAATATGCTGGACTAAATATTGGCTAAATATGAAAGATTTAAAACTATACTCTGCTATGGTTGTTTCTTTTTTATGTGGGTATTATACCGCGCTTCAAATTTCGTTTAAATTATTATAAAGTTTATAATTAAACATTTTTTTATTGTTTTTTTGAACTACAAACAAGCGTTTCAAGATTTTCGATTGCATACACGTTTAAAAAACGTATAAAAAACTAATTTATTAAAATATTGAAAATATCTAATCTTCTTAGTAGTAGTCACTCTTCTTAGTAGTTTAAAAGAGCAATAAAAAAGTTTGCAATTTTTCTCTTTCGGTACTTTACCTAGGGGCCATCGTTTTCACGATAACATAAACCGTTTGGTACCTATAGGTATAGCAGAGATGGACTACGCCATCAGAAAAGAAGAGAGAAGAATGTGGGAACAGTCATCTTAAATCAGTCAAATGCAATTCGAGCTATGAACTTCTTTATGATGAATGATTGGTTTTTTGTAAGAATGATTACTAGCAACTGCTTAAAAATGTAAATATACATTATATCGTCAGCTTATATTTTTTTAGTGCTTCACGCTGTATCCCGCACATAGCAGAGAAGGCAGAGGGAACCTGAGAATTTATTATTAAGACACTCCGTTTCCATCAAGACATTTCCGTTCCCTACTCTCCGCTGAACTCTGGAGGCATTGCGTGTTGAGTGGCGAAACTCTACGTCGCGTTTAGCCTCGTTATCAGAGCAGAGGAAATTAAGATATTAAATATTTCATTTCTTTGAGAGAATCGAAATCACAACCTGTGGTGTTTACAAATGTACGCTTGTGCCCCTGCGCTACGACTGGCCTCAAAGCCTGGGTTGGCTTATCAATCTTAATCAATGGTATGGCTATATGAGGACCAAAATATTCGACGTCATAAGTCAATTAAGGTTGGGAAGGCCCATTGTGTAATGGTGGTTTAACTATAAATACTTGTAAATTTAGTCATTAAAACGTCAATTTTCGTTTAATTATCATTAACTCTGTATACAGATATGCAGTATCAAATTGTTTCAATTGTTAATTAAAATTAATCTTTGTCTGTGAGTACGATCCTAAAGCCACGTAACGGATTATTGTATGTTATTTACAAATGTATTTTTTTGTATTTACACTCTGTATCCCGTACATAACAGGATAATCAGAGGGAACCTGGGAACCTAGAGTTACGAAAATCCGTTCTCAATTCGCACTCACTCACTTTCTTTGGCAAGTTCGTGTAAGCAAATTGCTCTGACGTTACTTGAGTATGTAACTACTGCAAGTATATATTCAAGATGATCTATGAAAATAAGTTTTGCATTTAAATTTAAGTTAAATCTCTAGAATAATGAAATGAAAACTGTATTAAATTATCCACACGAATTTTCTTGAATATGTAAAGAAATATTTAAGCTCAGTGCGCCGTTGAGTTCTGCTACTCAACACGCAATGCCTCAGAATTGTCATAATGAGAATCCTGCTATGTGTAAATGGGATACTGCGTGAAGCCGAAAAAAAACATGCAAGCAAAATAAAATTAAGTATTTTGGCCATATTTCCTCTATACATACTCACATATTTATGTGACATTCACACTGATATAATATATTAAGAGTTCGAGATTATAGCTTGTACTAAATATTACCTGTAGCTTCGCCCCCGTTGAGAAATGGAAAAAACTAAAAAAAAATATAATGTAACACAATCTAAGGGTACGAGGTAGCTTTGTCTGCAAGTACCTAGAGTGAATACCTACATTACATAGAAACGATTTTTTATATATTTTATTTAGTCTTCCTCAATAAATATGCTAACAAACTCAAAAACAGCAGGAGCTTAAGTGTGAGACTGTAAATGCGACTGGTTGTGGGTTCGATCTCCACTCCAAGTAATGATATATTAATTTAAATTTATAAGTATTTCTTCGCTCTGGTGACAAGGCTTTGAGTTCCACCACTCAACGTAGTGTCTTAACCGTCCGGGTGTCTTAACACAAGGTTCCCTCTGCCTAACCTACACCGCGGGATACAGCGTGTAGCTGATTTACTTTTCAATTAAATTATAATTTATAATAGATAAAGCATTATAGGTTAAAACAGCGGAAGTGATAAATGTGGCGTCATTTGATCAACAATGATAAACATTTCTATTACGTTGTTTGTATCTTATTTACATGAATATTATAACTATTTAAAATTAAATCTTTAATTATATAAAAATAAGTATAAAACGGAGAACTAGTGACCATATTCTTTATTATTTGTGATTTATTAAAAATAATGACATGAAAGCTGTTTTCCGTTGTCCACGGTCAATATAATGAAATGTCACCCCGGAACTTGAATTCGCGACTTCCCCACATAACCAGTTATTAATAAACCAAACCACTGCACTAAAGATACAATATTTATATATAATATTATATATTATTGTTAACTTAAGGATATAAATCATTTTAACGTTTAAACAAAAGTTTTTTCCTCAAGCTTCGAAATGTCAACTTACCACTTTTAGTTTATAAATAGCATCCTTTTTTTTAAGGTTTTTTTTTAATTATATCACTTTAAACAATACAAAGGAATAACTTACCATTTTCCGTGGTTCATATATTGTATATATTAGAAACAAAAAAACACAAACAAACACACATGCGCCCTATACGCTATATTTTTACTAAATAACGAAGAAATATAGAAATATTGTTCATAAGGTCAAGTTTACGATAGCCATTTAAGAGAGATAGATAGATAATTATCTTATAAAAGAAAGAGATGAATGTATATTTCTTAGTTCAGAACT
>JAATLQ010035383.1:59428-77919 GCA_013421005.1 Heliconius erato x Heliconius himera
ATATATATATATATATATATATATATATATATATATATATATATATATATATATATATATATATATATATATATATTATCGTTTTTTTTCTTTACGTCATTGCAGTTGTGGTGCAACTTTTTTTTTTTATTTTATTGAGAATGTCACCTGTGTTAACTCACCTAGGCCACAATGGCGCTGCGGAACAGAGTCTGACTGTAAAGGCGGCGGTTGTGGGTTCGATGCCCGATGGTTCCTATAGCGAGGAAATTAAAGTAATTAATGATTTTCATTTGTTCGCTCCGGTAACATGACAAACCCTGTTCCGTACCAATCCTGGTATTCAAGATGTAGTGTGAAGTTGAAAAACAGTTGTAAAATAGAATGGAGTATTAAAACACTAATAAATGGCAAAAAAATAACGGAGAGTTAGGTTACTAGGTTTTTTCTAGCTTTTCTTAATGTAATAAGATATTAATATATCATATCAATATACTCAATGACGTTAAAACCAGTGACTTATCAATAAATATACGTTCAGGGCTAGAACTCAAGGGTCAGATAGTAAAAGTCTCTTTAGTATAATATAATTGGATAAATCTCTATACTTTGAACTTATAATCACGCTCCACGCTGTATCCCGCACACTGCAAGGTAGACAGGGGGAACCTAGTGTTAAGACACTCCGTTCCCCACTTTCTGCCGAATTCTGGAGGCATGGCGTGTTGAGTGGCAGAACCCAACGCTGCGCTTGTCCTCGATACTAGAGCGAAGAAATGGAAATATAAATTTAAGTAAATATTTCATCTCCTTCAGAGTGGGGATCGAACCCACAACCAGTCAGTTTTACAGTTACACTTTGTGCCTCTGCGCCACGGCTGGCCTCATTGTTTTATTTTATTTTATGTTTTTCTCTGGCTTATTTAATATAACAACTTTTTTTTAAGTTTATGATTTTTAGATTTTTTTGTTTCTAAAAAATATTTACTGATATTAAATTATCAATCAATTGAAAAATATTTTAAACGTAAACATGAGGTGAGATGAGGTTCGATGTTACAATTCCTATCAATTATTATTATATTTAACTTACAATTTCATATGGTTTCACTTTTTCCGTATCCGCGGTAGCCGTACACATACACAAATCGACGATATCTAAAGAAGGTAAAGTTTCGAAAGAGAAAAATTGCCAGTATCTCTTATTGCTGTTGTGAAATATTAACAAGGGTACTTTTCAATAACCTACTCGTTGAAAAAACGCGTAATTAAATATTAATTTAAAATTTTGAAAAAAAATTATAAAAATAAAAACTACACTTCTTAGTCCTTGGAAAGAGCGATAAAAATATTTGCGTTTTTTCGCTTTTGATACTTTATACCTAGCGATCATCGAAATACACACAAGGTTCTAAAGAACTCCGTTATCTATTTCTGGAACTTCGCTTCGCTCGCTCGCCTTGTTTCATCCAGGGCTTGTAATAACGATATCTTTTGAAAATAAGGATCATTGCCCTCAAACAGTATCGATATTTTTATTATACTGGTATTAAATTTATCGGCATGGTCGATGCTACCTTTATAATTATCAATTATGTATTACTTCTACAATACCCATTTCAGGCCAGTCGTGGTTCAGGGGCACAAAATGTGACTGTAAAACCGACTGGTTGTGGGTTCGATCCCCACTCGAAGAGATAAAATATTTATTTATATTTATATTTTCATTTCTTCGCTGGTGGCGAGGCAAAGCGCGGCGTTTTGTTCCACCACTCAACACGCAATGCCTCCAGAACTAGGTGAAAAGTGGGGAACGGAGTGTCTGCACACTAGGTTACCACTGCCAACCCTGCTGTGTGCGGGATACAGCGTGAAGATGATTTGATTTAATTGATTCTACAATAACCAAACACATTTTAGAACGCATAATGTCGTTTTGAAAGTAACGATGGAATCACTAGAACAGGGAAAGGAATGATTTCAAATGTTATTATCATTACCTAGACTGGAATCGAGCCTACAACCATCGTTATAGGACAAACTCTCGTATAAAAAGGAACCATTGTGAAAAAAAATATAAAGAATTCTAGTATTTTCTTTTTAATGTGTGAAATTTAAATTTTCATTAAATAATATACAACGTTAATTTATACTGCTAAGCGTTATAAGTATTTTAACAGCTAACGCAGGGTATCCCGGGACTTTGAATAATATAACAATGGTAACGAATTACGGAGGGTCGAGACTAATGAGTGAGTGACCAACGTGGATTGAATAATTTAATTACACTTATACAGGGTGGAAGTGTCAGCGCTCCTTTTACGGGAACAGCATATAGGGTAAAATATGTTAAACCCATACCTAAAAAAAAATATCAAAATACCTCAACAGTTTAGACGTAGGACTTAGAGATTTTTTTTTATGGTATTAGGCTTTTATAGAGTAGTTAAAACTGTAAAGTACAGAGGGACTTATATAGGAGAGTGTACAATAAGAATTTCTTTCTATGTTTTTTTTTATTTTCACGCTGTATCCCGCAAGTAGCGGGTTAGGCGGAAGTCTAATGCTAAGACACTGTTTAGTACATGCTGCGTTTTATGTTTTAGAAAATAAATAATTAATTAAGTAATATTAATTCATTTGGAAATACTGTGAAGTGTGAAGGAGTGATGATCTGATCATGTAGAACATGAATATTTATTTTTATTTTAATTATAACTTTAAATTCGCAGGCCAGTCGTGGCGCAGTGGCACAAAGTGTGACTGTAAAACCGACTGGTTGTGGGTTCGATCCCCACTCGAAGAGATGAAATATTTACTTAAATTTATATTTCCATTTCTTCGCTCTGGTGTAGAGGACAAGCGCGGCGTTGAGTTCTGCCACTCAACACGCAATGCCTCCAGAATTCGGCAGAAAGTGGGGAACGGAGTGTTAACACTAGGTTCCCTCTGCCTACCCTGCAGTGTGGGGGATACAGCGTGAAGCTGATTTATTTTGATTTATTTATTTAAATTTTTTGAGTGGCGGCCATTAACTTAACCAGAGCGAAAAAATGAAAATATTAAATATGTAATTTCCCCGATGAAACCTGAATCCACGACCGTTGTGTTCGTCCTGCGCCTCAAAAAATTTCAAAGTACCAGAATCTTAGGGCATATTATTGTATCTATTTATTCAACGAACAGATTTAAATGCTTAGTTCCAAATACCAGAACATTTTAATGCGTGTACTTTAAGTAGTAAAATTAAAAAACGAAATATTTTCATTTTTTCGTTCTGGTAACAAGGCAAAACGACGTTTCGCCATTCAACGCGAAACCTTCTGTATTCAGTATACAAAAGAAAATGAAAAATATATATATACATATACATACATACATATTATCAAGAAAGATTAGAATCAGATATCAATTGCAAATTGAGGCCGGTCGTGGCGCAGAGTCATAAAGTGTGACTGTAAAATCGACTGGTTCAATCCCCACTCGAGGAAATGAAATATTTATTTACATTAAAATCGACTGGTTGTGGGTTCAATCCCCACTCGAGGAAATGAAATATTTATTTACATTTATATTTTCATTTCTTCGCTTTGGTGTCGGAACAAAGCGCGGCGTTGATTTCCGCCACTCAGCACGCTATGCCTCCAGAATTCAGCGGAAAGTGGAGAACGGAGTGTCTTAACACTAGGTTTCCTCTGCCTATCCTGCTGTGTGCGGGATACAGCGTGAAGCTGATTTATCAATTGCAATTATTCATATATACATATACATCATATCAACAAGCAAAATGGGCAAAAATATTGTCAAAATAAGTAAAAGAGCAACATGTACGTAAGTTTCAAATAAATACGACCGTCTATTCCGATGGAAACGCTAGGGCAGGTTTGTTCGACTGCTATCGACAGTTTGAGGCGGAGTTTTTATTACTTTTTAGATAAAAATGTATTGGTGGTGGTTCCCTGTCTCCCAATTTTGGTACGGTGAAGTTTCTTGTTGTTTTTTCTATGCTCGTACTCTATATAAGCAGATGCATATGTATATAAGATTTATATAAGCATATAAGCAGATGCATATGTATATAAGATTTTTTTGACGAAATAAAACAGGTTGCTATTTCTTCAAAACTTTGTTTTGTTACTGCGACTATATTTTTTAGAGGAGGATACCGATTACATAATTAACATAGCGGCTAATATATATTTAAAAAAAATATTTTGGTATTGAGTAAATATTTTTTTAACTATCACAATATTGGTGCGTCCAGTATGTCCAACTAAGTTAAAAACCCGGAAACATGCAAGTGTATTTTACACGATTCAAATCAAGCGACTTTTGAATTAACCCTGATACTATTCTCTGAAATGCAGTGGAAACTCTCTTCATCAAAATGACGTCACTCTCAGCGTTCTCTGGAGCTTCTCTTAGGGTACCCACAGTAAACCGTTTTTGAGTCCATCGTCAAGTAAACACCACCAGACTAGAATGTTGCATGGGTGGGCACGGACCTCCCAGTCCCATTCCTATGCCCATAAATTATATCCCGTCAAAAAGTAAATATGGAATGAGAGCCAAATTAAATGTTAAGTAATGGATCATTTTCGACTTCACCGACAAAAAATGGGAGATGTATAGGTGCCAAGTTCAGTGTTTTCTCGAGATAAAGTTCCAGCTCTAAATTTGGCTATTTTGTACTACTAGGCACCAGATCAAATATAGGCTGGAAGTACACTAACTTGCAATATAATAAAACCTGTACGTACGTACATATGTTGAAGTCAGACGACACGCAGGGTGACAAGGGTGGGACTGTAAAAGCGAGAGATTGTACGACAGGGTATGATTGCCTCTCGAAGAAATTAAATATTTAATATTTTTATTTCCAAACTCTGCTAACCAGACAAAACACGGCGTTAAGTTCCACCACTCAATATGAAATGCCTCCAGAATTCGGCAGAAAGTGGGAAACGGAGTTTCTTCACCTCAAATACTGCCTACCCTGCCAAGTGCGAGATACTGTGCGAATCTAAATGAAAAATATGGAAATTCTAAATGAAATTTATTTAGGGTTCCGCACTTTTTAAGGAAAAAAGGAACCCTTATAAGGTCACTTTGTTATGCATCCGTCTGTCCATTTGACTATCTGTCTGTTAAGAGCCTTTATCTCAGGAACGCTTGGAGATATCGAATTGAAAATCATACCATATACTTAGATCTATGGTCCTGTGATTTGCTGAAAAAAAAAACATATTTCTACTTCTACTTACATACATCGCAAAAAACTGTATTTCGACACTATACAGCAAATCAATTATTTGGGTACTTCCAGTTCACCTAGGATTATGAAATTTCACAGATAGCATCTACAGATAGTACAGAAAAACCGAGAAAATCTGAAAAATATACATTTGGGGTTATTTTTTTTCTCTTATTCAAGATCTCCCAGTTTTGTACGACAAATCGGACAAGAGCGAGCCTGACTCGCGCTTGTCCGTTTTTTTTACATTACCTTCAAATTATTTTTTTAAGCAATAAAATGCAGTATTCATATAATCAAACTAAGAGAGGCCAGTCGTGACGCAGGGGCACAAAGTGTGCCTGTAAATCGACTGGTTGTGGGTTCGATCCCCACTTGAGGAGATGAAATATTTATTTACATTTATATTTTCGTTTTGCTCTGGTGTAGAGGGGAAAGCGCGTCGTTTAGTTCCACCACTCAACACGCAAAGCCTCCAGAAAATTGGCGGAAAGTGGGGAACGGAGTGTCTTAACACTAGGTTCCCTCTGACTACCCTGCTGTGTGCGGGATACAGCGTGAAGTTGAAAAAAAAAAATTAAGAGAAATCGCAATGTATGTAACAGTAATAAACACCTTTCATTAACTAGCTACAATATAAAACTACATAATAAAAGATGGTCCACGAACCCAAGTTAGTTTATATGATGTTACCTAATTTTGAAAATCCCCTGACAAGCATAAAAAGTTATAGATGAACAGAGTTCCACAGTTGTTAGTGAAGCAGTAAAAAGTTTTTATTACCGATCTACATACTCGCGTTGCTATATTTACTTTAATCCCAGTGGATTTAGAATGTAAATACATACTTATATAACAGAAACTTTTTTTTTTTTCACCGCCAAAACATTTAGTTCCTCTTTTTTCGTCCAATTCTGAAGGCAATGCCGCGCTTTTGTTTTGGTAGCAGAGTAAAGAAATTAAAATATGAAAAAAAATATATTCATAGTCCCCAGTGGAAATCGAACCCACAACTTATACGTTACAGTCACACGGTTGTGCTTCTGCCGCACGTCGGTCTCTATAATTTTTTAAAATTTACTTTTGTTATATTTTTTTGCTTTATGCTGTATGTATCCCGCTAGCGCACAGCTAGGTAGGCGAGGGAACGTAGTGCTAAGACATTCTGTTCTCTGTATTCCGCCTAATTTTGGAGGCATTGCGTGTTTAGTGGCGGCTCAACGCCGCGCTTTGCCCAATTTTTATCTGTGTACATCTTCTTATTTACGATTTATTTTATAGTTAAAGAAAATATAACAATTTATATATTTTATAATAAGTATTCGTATTTAGTATATTTATATGAAAGCGCTCGCTGCCGTCGACCGAACCGGTAAGGCGTTCTAACATTCACGCCTACCCTCTTGTCCACGGCATATTTTATATATAGTAGTCACTAGTCGATGCTTGCCACTCGATGCGCTTTCCATACATTCCATTGTATTCTTTATTATTTTCTTTCAAATCAGTATTTACCGTGTTCTCTTTTATATATATGTTTGTAGTTGACTTTTATATAAACTCTGTCGTGATTAACTATTTGCGTTCAAACTATATGTACTTTAAAGTGGTGTTGAATATACTCAGTGTAAACCGTGAGTAGACTTTTATTCATCTCCTTCAACACTACATTTAAATGAATAAATACATTAAAAAAAAGTTAATTGTAAACAACTGTAAAAAAAATAATTAGTAATGGCCTTGCCCCAAGAACCTTGTTTTAATTATTTACATAAAAGCAAGGGTTGACTGATGTTAACAGTTTGGGCCGACACATTTCTATTTAAGGTGGCAAGGAATCCATTGTTTTAAACCAGAGATTCTCAACCACTGTGCCGCGGTACTTTTGTGTGCCGCTAAATTTCAAAAGTGTGCCGCCAAATTTTGCAAATATATAATTATGTTAATATAATTAAATTATATCATTTAAAAAGAAAAATATTTTTAACATGAATATATATTTAAATGCACAAAAAAATAAATTAGTATATTAAAAATTTTTGTCATAAACTATTTATGCAGTGTGTTGTAGTAAATAATTTCTCTTTGTGTGCCGCCAAATTTTGAAATCGTTAAATATGTGCCGCAACAAAAAAAAGGTTGAGAATTACTGTTTTAAACACTCCAAGGAATGGTGGTCATTCCAACCTCCGCTGGCCTCAGTCCCATGGCGTAAATGAATGGTTTTAGGAGTCGTAAACTTGAGTGATATTTAAATATGGGTCTCAACACATACTCGTATTGTTCGGTGGTTTTGGTGGTTTTTTATTGTCAACATATAATAGAAATTATAAGTCAATTGTGGTTGAGGGGCAAGTGTGTGTTAACGCGACTGGTTGTGGGTTTGATTTATCAAATCAAATCAAATCATCAAATATTTATTTTATTTTTTCGTTTTAATTTCTTCGCTCTCGAGGCGAAGAGGGGCATTGAGTTCTGCCTAATATAACAAATTTTGATTTTACGTTGCGATAAAAAAGCGTATTTTTCATTTCTTCGCTGCGCAAGGGGCATTGAGTTCCGTCGTATACATCAAATTTCGATTTGATTTTGCGTTGCGATAAATTTTTAAGTTAAAATATTTTTTTGAAACCCTCGTGGCGCACAAAATGTGGTGACCGGAGTGCCTTAGCACTAGATTTCCTCTGCGTATTTTGCTATACAAATAAAGTGGAGAATGGAAGTGTCTTAATGGGAACGGAATATCTAAATACTAGGTTCTCAATTCCCAGGTTCCCTATCTTACTATACAGTAAGCGTAGAGCTAAAAAAAGTATTTTATTTCTTTCTCTTTTTATATCTCTTTCCTTTTCCACGTAAACAAATTCACAGAACAACGCTAGAAATACCTAAAATAAACCTAATTTGACGCTCTAAGCTTTGACAACACGAGATATTAGATACAGATATCATCATTAATATATAATGTCAAACAATATTATCTACTATTCCCCTGCTTTAGAGACTATATTCCCATGCATTAATTTCCAGTTTCCACCACATCCATACATCAAGAGGTCATAAGCCAATGGAATGCTGCCTCCGTCGCGGTTATTAGTATTTATTGGACCCTATAGAATTGCAAGATTTACCAGATTATGTGTACAAGGCAATGTTATTAGGGACGCCAGTGAATTGTAAATAACAAAATATAACTAGTGATTCACTATGTAGCTTCACGCTGTATCCCGCACACAGCAGGGTAGGCAGAGGGAACCTAGTGTTAAGACACTCCGTTCCCCACTTTCTGCCGAATTCTGGAGGCATTGCGTGTTGAGCGGCAGAACTCAACGCCGCGCTCAACCTCGACACCAGAGCGAAAAAATGGAAATAAAAAATTAAGTAAATATTTCATCTCCTCGAGTGGGGATCGAACCCACAACCAGTCGGTTTGCAGTCACACCTCCTGCCGCTGCGCCACGACCGGCCTCAATTCGGATTCACTATGTATAAGTATATAATTAAATTTGTAAAACTCTTTTGTTCCTGAGTTACTGACAGACATCTGGCAGTTAAGTTTGATCTGCCAGTTGTGGCTGGTGTTGTAACTGGACCTCTAATTTGAAATTCGAATTTGATATGTATGTAGGTAGGCTAGTTGAAGCGTGTGTTCGTGCTTCGATCCCCACTCGAAGAAATCAAATATTTAATATTTTTGTTTATTTGTTCTGGTGTCAAGGCAAAGCGCGGCGTTGAGTTACGCCACTCAACACGCAATGCCTCCAGAAATCGGCGGAAAGGCGTAAGCTATTTAACAAATGGCTTACTCTGCCTGCCAAATGTGGGATACAGTGTGAAGCTGAAAAAAAGGATGTAGATTAGGGAATGTAAGGTAAAAATCAAGAAAGATTTTCTAGAATTTTTACAGGCACGGGAAAATACGAGTTTTTCATTATAATAATATACATTACATTCTAAGTCACATTATATGTCCACGTAAGCAAAGTTACAAGCAAAAACTAGTCTATCTCGTAATCTATAATCTAACTAGTAGTGAGGCCAGTCGTAGCGCAGCGGCACGAAGTGTGTCTGTAAAACCGACTGGTTGTGGGTTCGATCCCCACTCGAGGAGATGAAATATTTACTTAAATTTATATTTCCATTTGTTCGCTCTGGTGTCGAGGTTAAGCGCGGCGTTGAGCTCTGGCACTCAACGCGTAATGCCTTCAGAATTCGGCAGAAAGCGAGGAACGGTATATCTTAACACTAGGTTCCCTCTGCCTACCCTGCTGTGTGCGGGATACAGCGTCAAGCTGATTTATTTATTTTATTTAACTAGTAGTGATTTTTCTTTTCTCTCCTAGACCTACTTCGTTCTTTAATTTCGGTATATTTTAGAGATTTTGCGTTTTGGTAAGTGAAATGTAACTTGACGCTTTGTCCAACTAAACTAGAGAAACTAGAAATAGTTTTCAATGAAATGAATTTTAACTGAAAAGTCTTGTTGTTTTTCAATAAGTTCCACTAACGTTCACGGAACAATGTGAAATGTGAAATGTGTACATGACTTTTTAATAAGAAAATATTTTAAACTTCAGCGACCTTATAAGATTTCATTAAAATTGACTGTCGTATCGTTACAAAACATTTTTTCAGGTTCACACTGTATCTCACATATAGCAAAGTAGGCGGAAAGAACATAGAGTGTATAGTGTTACATCACTTCGCTTCTCACTTTTCGCCCAATCTTCTAAACAATAAAAGTAGACTAGTGAAACTTAACGGCGTAAAGACTATACTTTCAGTTAAAAATTCTTTAAATTTAATTATTAATGGGAATCGAACCCGCAACTATCAACATTAGAGTCAGCCAGGTAGGACCAACTAGCAACCTGCGCTAGTAGGCACTCAATAAAGCATCTCCAAAGCTCAAATGTCAAAATAATTAATTATTTAGAAGCATCGGTGCGTTAATTGCGTACAGTTTACAAATAGCGTCGAAGCCTTCCAATTCTCTTAAGAAATTCCTTTGTGTTGTAAATGATTACAAACTCGATCTGGTGAACCTAATTTACTTTATAATATAATATATAAGTAATTACTATTTTGGGATCAGATGTAGTAGACAGGTTGTGGGTTTGATTTCGAGCCGAGGAGATGAAATATTTAATATTTTCATTTCTTTTTTTTGCTTCTCTAAGAAGGTAAAAGTTCTGTCAGTCGACACGCAATGTCTCCAGAATTCGGCATAAAATGGAATGGAGTATCTTAAAAGTAACTTCCCAATTTCCCTCTGCCTACCCTGCCATGTATAATTAATTAAGGATATACACCATATATACACTTACATTAATATTTCATAAAATAGTTTTTTTCAGCGTGAAACTAGTATCTCACACATAGCAGGGTAAGCAGAGAGAATTTGGGAATCTTAGTGTTAAGACACTCCGTTCTCATTCACTCTGGAGAGTGAAACTTACATCCACTTTCCACCGAATTCTGGAGGTATAGTGTGTTCAGTGACGTAACTCAACGTGCGACATTGAGTTATAATAACATTAGGTTCCTTCTGCCTTTCCTATCGTGTGATGGATACAGCGTGAAGTTAAAGATAAGTCATAATGAATTTCTGTTACTTACCAGTGAGGGAACCCTCTCCCAAAGGAACGCCCTCAAATTTATTTTATTCTGGATAGAGGTGAACTATATTTAGATGGTTTATTTAGATATATCAATAAAGACTGATAATATGCCAAAAAATAAATGTTTTTTTACTTTTTAAGTATTACTTATATATTGAATTGTTGTTCCAAAAAGAGAGAAAGATGAAATTAATGTGAATTTCTAAATGTCATCGTATGGTCTCTTTTATTGTCTATCTCCATTCTGTTAACTATCGTCCTACAAAGATATCTTGTTAAATATTATAGCCTTTCTATATAATAATATAATAACGTTAAAGCTAACTGCTAATTATATTATAGCTTAAGGCTAAATGACACTTCAGAAAAGACCCTTACGACCTAAAGGCTGAAAGCCATTTCTCGAGTGGGAATCAAACCGACAACCGATAGTTGCTGGTTTGATTCCCAAAAACTCCACACTTCGTGTATCCAAACCAATACCTATGAACACAAATGTTCTATATAACGTCGATGAATTTAATATTGAAAATTATTAAACAATTTCCCAGTTTAATGAAAAATTTCCATCGATAATTCATGAATATCTTGATTTTTAATTTCGTTTTTAAAGCGTTGATTGATTTCTTAATTACATCTCGAAATCAATTTAATATTTTTTTGGATCGTCTTACTTTGTTTGTGTGAAAAATATCTGTAAGGAAATCAATTATCTAGTGGTTTCTTAAGAGAAAAATGAGAAAATTTAC
This sequence comes from Heliconius erato x Heliconius himera, assembly GCA_013421005.1. Lineage (NCBI taxonomy): Eukaryota > Metazoa > Arthropoda > Insecta > Lepidoptera > Nymphalidae > Heliconius > Heliconius erato x Heliconius himera. The sequence continues at coordinate 71,032 of JAATLQ010035383.1, forward strand.
CATTTTTCGCTTAGAAAATATTTCGAACTCTATTTCAAAGTAATAAGATTTAAAATAAAATCACAATTTGTGTAGAAAACTTAATTAACTACCAAAGGAAAATGTAATTTATTTTAGATGGTTTAGAGTATATATTCTTTAACACGGTGTAGGGATAAAAGTTGCTAATCGATCTGATCAGGCGTTTTTCTTTCTCATCATTAGATATGGGATTAGCGTTACTTCAGAGATGCAACCCTAGTATCGATATTTTAATAGGTATTTACTTTAGTTACCTTATAGTGGTCAGGGGTCAGTCGTAGCGCAAGAGCAGAAGCGTGTGACTGTAAATGTGATAAATTGCGGGTTCAATTTCCACTGGAGAAAATTAAATATTTTTATTTTTTTGTCGTTTTGTGTCGTTTTGGTAACAAGACAAATCTGATTGTTTTCAGCTTCATTATTTATCGCATGGTTATACAGTGAAAAGATTTCTCTTTTTATTTTCCGGTCAAATTCAAGACATAGATTGTTGAATAGTATTATTTAACGCCGTGTGTTGTCTTACTTAGAATGGAGATCAAATTCGTAATTATGACATTTCAGACGCTGCTCAAATGCTTCACTACGGCCTCTGTATCGCCTCGGATGTTTATAAAAAAACTTTTTAGGAATTCACTAAGAACCATTTTTTTCTCAAATATTACACTTTTATTAGAGAGAAGTCTAATTCTAAAACATCATACTGTCATATATTAAAACACAATTTTCACTTGTTTCTAATAAAGCAACTTCTATGATATGAGTGTCTCTTCTTTATATTATTGGAAAAAAATAGTTGAATTTCATCTGTACAGATACAGAAATAACAAAAGAATCGATAACAAGTTAAGAACTGGAACATCACTGGACAACTAAAATAACAGTTGCAACCTCTTGTCGTTTTCGTTACTTCAGTAATTGCGTTATGAAACCGCTCGTTAGCTTGAAGGTAACATTGCTGTATTAACACGTAGTTTTTATTAGAAAAGTCATTATCCATTTTCTTATATAAATATATCTAATAATATATAGGTATGGTAGGTATTTATATGTTCAAAGCTTAAAATTAAATATATGTTTGTGGCGCAGGGGCTCAAGCGTGTCGCTGTAAACGCGACGGGTTGTGAGTTCGAGTCCCACTTGAGAAAATGAAATATTTAATATTTTCGATTCTTAGAGGCCAGTCGTGGCGCAGGAGCATAAAGTGTAATTGTAAAATCGACTGGTTGTGGGTAGATACCCACTCGAAGAAATAAAATATTTATTTACATGTATATTTTCATTTTTTCGCTCTGGTGTCGGGGCAAAGTCGAGGAGTCCCGCCACTCAACACGCAATGACTCCAGAACTCGGCGGAAAGTGGGAACTGAGTGTCTTAACACTGAGTGTCTTAACAAAATTCAGCGGAAAGTAAAGAACAGTTTCTTCTACCTATCCTATTACGTGCAAAACAGCGTGAAGCTAAAAAAAGTATATTTTTGTTAGAAAATCTATAAAGATTTTAAATCAAATGGGATCCGCACCTTTACTATACAAGTTAATATGTTGTGTTAATAATTCATTCCCTCGCGTGGGGATCGAATCTGCAACCATCGCTTTATAATCACATCCTTGTGCATCTGCGCCATGACGACTTCCATAAATTGAAAGTCCTATTCGTAAATTCGTTTGTGATTTGATAAATCACATAACTTCCAAATGTCCTGGAGGCATACGGAAATAGAACTGACACGTCACGCTATAGTGGATAGTGTAGATACATACTCGTATCAGTTAAACTCATGGCAGCCGTGACAAATTGCTCCCTGAACGACAAATATTAACAAATACTTTAGTAATATATCTGGATATACAGAGTGTTTTTGTCAGCACCATTTTAAATGACACTACAGTTTTAGCTACTCTATAAAAGCCTAATAAAGTTAAAAAAATCTCACAAATGTAAAAGTGATTTTTCTCTAACAAAATAAATAATAAAATTATCGTTGTAAAATAAACCGCCATTTATCAAGAACGACGCACGCAGATATATAGGTAGGTCGTAGGAATTGGCGGCAAAGTTCAAAGTTTTTTATTTTAACCTTTAGTACTATTTTTGTAGTAGTATGTGTTTACGTTATTGGTATCTATGCGTAACTGCGTCACAAAAAAAGAATGAAAAAAGAATCTTACGTCTAAACTTTTGAGGTATCTTAATTAGTTTCTTTCGGTAACGGGGTTAAAATATTTTACCCTATACGCTGTTTCCGTAAAAGGAGCGCTAACGCTTCCACCCTGTATGAGTAAGAATAAGTAGATATGTGGTTTCCCATATAAATTATGTTTTAAACCAATTTATTCGTCTCGTAATTAAAGCATATATAATACTAGAGGGCGCACGCGGCTTCGCCCGCTTATTAGAAGTGAATTCTAAAAAAACCACGAAACACGTGTTCAATAAAATATTTTTAACAGTCTGAATTTAAATTTTTATAAAAATCGGTGGCAATTTAAAGATTTTTCCATATAAACTTTCAATCCCTTATTTGAACCCTTAGGGGTGAATTCTTTAAAACCATGAAACACCTGTTCAATGAAATATTTTTAAGAGTCTGGATTTATAATTTTATAAAAATCGGTGCAAATTAAATTTTTTTTCCATACAAACTTTCAATCCCTATTTCATCCCTTTAGGGTAAAAATTTTTCAAATTCCCTTCTTAGTGGATGTCCAGAATATGAAAATAAACATCTGCCCAAATTTCACGTTTCTACCAACAGCGGTTACGGCTCTGCGTGCGTCTTATCTCAGTCAGTCAGCACAAGTCCTTTTATATATATAGATAATAAGCCTGCTATTATGAAATTTTCTAAGAATTTATAGTATAAATAATATAGGTAAAAATCCAAAAAATAAGTAGCGTAATAAATAAATTAGATTTTACTGTATCCCGCATACAACAGTGTAGACAGAGGGAACCTACTGTTATGACAATCAGTTTCCCATTTTCCGCCAAATTTGAGAGGCATTGCATATTGAGTGGCGGAATTCAATGCTGTGCATAGTAAGGTAGGCATAGAGAACCTACTGTTCACAGTACCCGATTTAAGTGTCAATTGGCGGAACTCAAAACCGAGTTTTGTATTGTTACCAGAGTGAGAAATTAAAATATTTAATTCCTTCAGTGAGAATCGAATCCAAGACTTTTGCGTTTATAGTCAGTCTCTACAACATTACACTACGACTGCCTTATTTGTCATTTAAATTCTTTAAAATATACACTTGAATATGCCGCTTGAATGTTCTTATGAAATATTAATAGAATTTGTATTAATATTAAGGGTTTAGCTGAGGAATTTTACTTTGACGAGGAATATTAGGGCAAGAATTTTTATATAAAGAAAATTGAAATTCTTACGAACTTGTGAAACTATCATGGGTTCAATTATTGGTTGATGTAAAATTAGAAAAGTAACATAGTTTGTATTTTTTTGTAAAATGTAAAATACATATTAATTAGATATTTGAGGCCGTCGTGGCCCAGGGACGAAAAGCATGAAAAGCACGAAATATTTATTTAAATGTATATTTCCGTTTCTTCGCTCTGGTGTCGAGGCAAAGAGCGGCGTTGAGTTCCGTCACTTTGCCTCGTTACTAGAACAAGAAAATTAAAATATTTAATATTTCATTTCTCCGAATGAGAATCGAACCCACAACCTGTCACGACTACAGTTTGTGACTTTGCGCACCGATTGACCTCTACATTTATTTCACGTATACAGAAAGGTGAATGAATCATTATTTTACAGAAGTTATATATTAACAGTAAAAAGAAAATAAGTAAAGTGAAAAATGATATTAGAAACCTCCGAGTGGAATTAAAAGTTACTACTGTCACATTCAGTCAGAATATTTCCGACTGCACCACAAAGGTATCGAAATTGTGTTTATAGCCTATAAAATGTAAAATAAAATAGAATAGAAAAGTGTACTATAAAATAATATATGCTATAATATAATAGAATAGAATAGCAGCAGTTAGGCCTACATGGGGCAGTCGTGTAAACACGACGGCTGTGGGTTCGATTCCCAATCGAGGAAATGAATTATTATCTATATATATAAAAGGACTTGTGCTGACTGACTGAGGTAAGACGCACGCAGAGCCGTAACCGCTGATGGTAGAAACGTGAAATTTGGGCAGTTGTTTATTTTCATATTCTGGACATCCACTAAGAAGGGATTTTGAAAAATTTTTACCCTAAAGGTATGAAATAGGGGTTGAAAGTTTGTATGGAAAATTTTTTTAATCTGTACCGATTTTTATAAAATTTGAAATTCAGACTCTTAAAAATATTTCATTGAACACGTGTTTCATGGTTTTTAAGAATTCACCGCCTAAGGGTTCAAATAAGGGGTTAAAAGTTTATATGGAAAAATCTTTAAATTGCCACCGATTTTTATAAAAATTTAAATTCAGACTGTTAAAAATATTTTATTGAACACGTGTTTCGTGGCTTTTTTAGAATTCACTCCTAATAAGCGGGCGAAGCCGCGCGCGCCCTCTAGTTTATAAATAGTTTCATTTTTTCTTTCTAGTATCAAGGCAAATCGCGCATTCAATACGCTATGCCTAACAAATGCGACGGAAAGTGGGAAACGGAGTGTCTTAACACTACACACATACTTCCCTCTATCTACCCTGCTATATGTGGGAAGCTAAAAAAAAAATATAGAATACAATAAAAAAAAATTATAGAAGAATAAAATTGAGGCCAGTCGTGGCGCAGCGGCACGAGATGTGACTGTAAAAACCGACTGGTTGGGGGTTCGATCCCCACTCGAGGAGATGAAATATTTATTTAAATTTATATTTCCATTTCTTCGCTCTGGTGCCGAGGTTAAGCGAGGCGTTGAGTTCTGCCACTCAACACGCAATGCCTCCAAAATTCTGCAAAAAGCGAGGAACGGAGTGTCTTAACACTAAGTTCCCTCTGCCTACCTTGCTGTGTGCGGGATACAGCGTGAAGCTGATTTGATTTTAAAAAAAGCGTATAAAATACAATTCCTTGGCTTCAAATATAATAACTTTACCGCCTAGTATGGAAGTAGACCTTATTTTTACTGCAGCTAAATAAACTATCAACCCCAACCGTCGAGCACCAGCTTTTGTAGTTTATAAATGGACTGTATTATTCAGACCAGGAGTATTCGGGTGCAGTTGGAGCAGCTATTATATATTTCACGGGATTCCGGATTCGGTAGCGCCAACTTAGGTGGTTTGTTTTACTTTTCCTTGACGTTATTGCTGCTATAATTTTAGTTATTTCGTTTTAAATGCTTTTCTTTTTTCTTTTCTTTTCCTTTTTTTCGTTTCTCGTTTGGGTTATGTATAAGGAAGAGTAATTAGAGGGATCGTTCACCACATTCTGCCGAACTCTGGAGGCATTGCGTGTTGAGTGGAACTCAACGCCGCGCTTTTGCCTCGACACCAGAGCGAAGAAATGGAAATATAAATTTAAATAAATATTTCATCTCCTCGAGTGGGGATCGAACCCACAACCAGTCGAATTTACAGTCACACTTTGTGCCACTGCGCCACGACTGGCCTCAATTTAAATTGTAATTTTCCATACATCTCGAGTGGAAATCAAACCAACAATCATCGTATACTCGAAGATACTCCACCACTGGGTCTCAATAAATCCTAACCTTTAAAGAATAAAAAGAAATTACATAAAAAATTCAACAACTATTTGTTGCTCCCTTGCGGAATATTTGCAAAAATATAGGAATTTTCTATTCGATTTCTACAATACCCATTCCTAGTTTCTGAGAATAGATTCACGGTATATGACTCCTCATGCGCATACATATTTCAACTTATTTCGGCTTGGTTTCAGCATAAATAAATAATAATATGTAAAGCAAATGAATGCCTACAATATTTTTTTTAACCTTCACGCCGTATCACACACAGCACGGTGGATAGAGGGAACCTAGAGTTAAGACTCTCCGTTCCGTATTTTCCGCCGAATTCTGGAGGTATTACGTGTTGAGTGGTGGAACTGGAATAGGCCACCAGAGCACAGTACTAAAAATATGAAATATTTTATTTCTTCTAGATTAAGTTAAACAAAATCATCTGATGAACCATCATAAATTTAGCATGTCAATTTTTTTAAAATAATTTTTACACTCGGACTATATTTTCTAAGATTATTCTCTTATTTTAATAATAAAAAACAATAGTTGATTAAAATAATTTGGGAAATACAAATAATAAAAATAAATACAGCACCATTCAAAATTCAAAAATGTACTCGTATATCAAAACTCGTATGCTTTTTTGACTGTTTCGTAGATTTTAGATTATGCAGGTGTCACCTGGCATGCTAATGGTGAAGATGAACTTGGTGAAATATTTTTCTCCTAAAAAAACCCAATTAAAAAAAATACAGTAAATATACATCAACATTACAAAAACCTATATACATTTAACACTCCATGGTTCACTGTAAACACAATTAACATAAGGCCACTGTATTTTCAAATTAAAATATTTTTAAATTTGACATGAAACACTATCCATACATCATACATAAAGTGATACTTTTTTATTAACGCTGTGACAATTCATTTCCTCGAGTGTTAAAAATCGGAAGCGGGTAACGTTTTTAAAGAAACACGTTAAAAACACACATCGTCTATATGATTCTAAACTATTTTGAAAGAGGTACTATGTAATTGCAATAAGTGATATGTATCACCTACTAACAATACTTCACACTAGTTTCCTTCCAACAGGGGCCGTCACTTACAAGCGAGTGCCCCCGATTGACACAATTCCACTGCTTTTATAGTTATTTTCCACCTAAATCTACCCTC
>JAATLQ010035384.1:6635-28706 GCA_013421005.1 Heliconius erato x Heliconius himera
AAAAAAAAAAAAAGGCAATCTAAAAATACCTGGACTTTCTTAGGAATTACATATTTAGATAATTATCTCTAGTTATAAGCCTTATTTAAGCAGCAGATAAATATAAAATTGATGATTAGCTAATAATAATGAAAAAGTTAAAAAAAAGTACGGACTACGTGTCTGTAGTGCTTAGTTAAAATTATAATAAAAAAAAAAAAAAAATATATAATACATAAATATTTTTTAGTAGCTTTAGTTATCTAGGGCCCCTCTTTGGGTGAAGGCCTCCTCCAACTCCTTCCATCGCTCTCTGTCTCTCGCTGCTTTCATCCACTGCCCACCTGTTACCTGGGCTACCTCATCTGCCCATCCTTGGTAGGGTCTCCCTACGCTTCTTTTCCCTGGTTGTCCCTTCCAGGCGGTAGCTCTCAGGGTCCACCTATTGTCCGTGAGCCGAGCCACATGCCCGGCCCACTTCCATTTGAGTTTTAGGGCATGCTCCAGAGCGTCTGTAACCTTAGTTCTGTCCCTGACTTTTTTGTGCCTTATTTTATAAGACTGTTAAAAATGGGTAGTAATCATGCTGTATCCCGTATTAAGACACTTTTGTTCCCCACTTTTCGACAAATACTAGAGGTATTCCATTAGAAAATGATAATATAAAAAATTTCATTCCGCTGAGTGGGAATGGAACCCACAACTGTCGTATTTATAGTCGCATGGCTTGTTCTCTGCGACACAACTACCTCAGCAAATTCTGTACCTTTAACATTATACCAAAACAGAACAAAATATTTAATATATAATTAATTTGAACTTTCACCTGGGTAATATCATCAGTATGTGAGTTCCAATATCCACCGAGTGGCTCTGAGCTCCTCTTGTCCCAGAACACAAGGTAAGCATCCTCTTGTACCAACTGACTGCCCGCACAGATCACTCGGCCAGTGCAGGATACATCCATCGCATCATATGGCCTAAAGGGAGTGTCATTTTCATCTGAAAATAATTATGCAATCAAAGAAAATTGCATACTTTATTAATTATTTTTCAAGGGCATAATAATATTTATATTAGTTCAGTATCATAGAACTATATGAAATGAAAAAGACCATAACAATAATGTGAGACAATAAATTAATGTTAAAATGATTGTAATATATTCTGAAATCACCATTTACATTATATTTATATGTGTGTTACAAGTAAGAAAGTCTGCAAATAATTTAATCACACATTAACTGTACTAGCAACCCAAGCTAGCTAGCTTTACCCTTTTGGACTTATTGGTGAACACAGGCTATCATTTATGTAAAGGTTTTGTAAACCTTTACATAAATGATAGCCTGTGTTCTGATGCTATATCACTATGAACTTTCATGAAAATTTGTTTAATATTTTTTACATGAAAGTGGGACAAGCATCCATCCTCACAAACTTTTAGATTTCTAATAATAACTTTTTAATGTCTTTGTTTGTTTGTGTATTACTATGGACACAATTAACATTTTGTATGACAAATGACATATTCTAAGTTCTTAATTGAATATAGGATGTAGCCATTGTCTGTAAATGGACTACTCAACATGTAAACAATTTGTTAATTGAACCAGTATTTCCTTATATAAGAGTGTTCAATAAAGTAAATTCTTCAGCTTTATAAAATTAGTATGAATAATCAGCTTCACACTGTATCCTGCTTGCAGCAGTTAAGGCAGAGGGAACCCTAGTGTTAAGACACTCCATTCCCCACTTTCAGACGAATTCGGGGTTGAGTGGCAGAACTCAACAGCGCGCTTAGCCTCTACACCAAAGCGAAGAAATGGGAATATAAATTTAAGTAAATATTTCATCTCCTCGAGTGGGGATCAAATCCACAACCAGTCGGTTTTACAGTCACACTTCGTGCTGCTGCGCCACAATTAGCCTCTCAATATTAGTATTGATGTCTTTAATATTTTAAATAAGCAAATTATTTTTCTTAGCTTTACTCTGTATCTCCTATAAAGTCAGGTAGGCAGATGGAACCTGGGAACCTAGTGTTAAGACACCCCATTTCTATAAAGACACTTCCATTCCTTATTACTTTAAATTATCTATAATATATATACCTTTATAAGTCTGTACACACATTCCACTCGTCCTTGTATCCCACAACTTCATCTCATCATGACCCGTAGAATATAATAAATAATCCTCAGTAGGACTAAAAACTAATTCAGTTAAGGCTTTGCTATGGCCACTGAGTCGACAGGTTTGAGATAAACCGGAGTTATTTACTTTGAAAACTTCTATACTGTTGTTGTCAAGACCTACTGCTATGTTAAGTGAACTGCAAAATAAAAATATTTTTAATACTTATTTAGAAAGCGTATAAAAGTTCCTAAGTGTGGAATACCACTTTAAAATGTTTAAAAATATATAAAAACAGCTTCACGCTGTATCCCGCACACAGCAGGGTAGACAGAGGGAACCTAGTGTTAAAACACTCCGTTCTCCACTTTCTGCCGAATTCTGGAGGCATTGCGTGTCGAGTGGCAGAACTCAACGCCGCGTTAAACGTCGACACCAGAGCGAAGAAATGAAAATATAAATTTAAGTAAATATTTCATCTCTTCGAGTGGGGATCGAACCCACAACCAGTCGATTTAGCCTCAAAATGTATATTTTTATTATTTTATTATAATATTTATAAATATATTTAAAAATACATATTTTTATCATTTTAATATAGTATATGATATTGTTTACATATTATTGCTAGCCAATCTGTAAATGAAGTCAACATGTAAATATTAATAGAATGTAAATAAAATAATAAATTCGTGGCCAAAACATAGAAGTCTAAAAAATCTTTAATATTTCAAAAATTTTACATAAGTTGTTTACATTAACTATAGCAAAGGACCTTAATTTCAAAATTAAAATTAATAATTTATATTTACTAACTTTGTAACGCTTAGCTTGGTGATATATACTTTCTTTAAAGTTACCGCAGTTTCCGCAAGTAAACTATAAGGTTTATTAAATATCTTATCTATTTCATCTGCCGGCAGTGTATCTTTGTCTGGTTCATCATTTTCTAATATATCACCCATTTTATTAATTTGTTTTTTCTTATAAAAGTATAAATCATGTAAATGTACAAACTACAAAAATATCAGCGTGAAAAACGTGTTATTATGACAATGACATATTATGACATATTTTCAACAGCTTTTGCCAACAGTTAGGGATGCCCGATGACAATCGATTTTCGATGAACATCGATATTAGCAGTTAAAATATCGATGTTGCATTAGCTATTAAAACATTGTAACATCGATGTATAGTATTTGAAAAAAGTATTAACCTGTTAACTGGGTATGACGAAATATTTCGTCATACATAAGAGGGCATGACGAAATTTTAATTAATTTAATAAAAATTAATTAATTTAAATTTAATTAATCATTATTATTATTTAATTTATTTTTTATTAATTTTATTTAATTTTTTTATTTGTTTGCGAAGAAAAAGTCCCCATTCTGAAACGAGTTGAGCAATAGCTAATTCCCCGGTTAACAGGTTAAATAAAAAGTAATTTTAAAAGAGATATGGCCATTTATCGCAAAAAACGCGTATTTCGACACTATAAAGGGAATCGATACTTTCGGTTGACCTAGAATTATGAAATTTGGCAGCTAGCATCTACAGTAGTACTAACTTAGGAAAAAATTTAAAAACTATACATTTGTGATTAAATCCTAAAAACTAAAAAGTTGAAATAATTTAATTTTTTGTTGAAGCATAAACTTATAAGCATAAAAAAATATATTATTTTTTGTGACTTATCTGACGAATACAGATCCAAATAAAAACCACAGGTATGTTGATATTTGCATACATATTTGTTTGTTTCAATATTTATCAAACATCCGTACAATACAATTTTAATTTCAGATAACGCTATTGATATTAGTATATGACTATTGATATTAGTGAAGTAGGTAGGTACGGTGCGATATTTTAATAAGGGCAAATTAAAATAAAATAAGACTATATTTATTTAATTTTAAAAATGTAACTAACTTATATATTCAACAATATAACAAATCAAATATAAAATTTGATTTCAAAAATATAGCAAATTTTGTTTAATAAATTTAAACATTATAAAACATGGTCTTTTGTATATGATCTAAACTAATGATATTCCAAAGCCAAATGCCGACTTTTAAAACATCCGCGGATTCGGATCGGACCTTAATTAACTTCTTAACAAAATTATATGCTACACAGAATTTTGGAAAATATTTCATTATATTATTATTATAAAATAGCTAATATTTGAATCTCTTAATACAATAATCACAAAATAAATATATTTCATAGCGTTTAATATAACGATTATCAAACATTTATTTATGATATCGTCGTGTGGCTTTGTATCTTGGGCCCACACGTTCAATGTCCCCGGCGGCGAGGCGCGCGAGCACTGTGCGCAGTGGGAGAGGACTAATTGTATTTAATTCTGAGGTTTGATCGGAAAACGCCCAGCGGATGTAACGCTCCATGCGGATGTGGTCTGAAAAACAGAATAAATTTAGTAAGTGTTAAACTATTTTGGTGCAGATGGGATGTTACGACTGCTTACTCAGTAGTAGTAGATTTGATTTGTTCTAGAGAATCCTTAAATAAATAAAAATTAAATTAAAAATTCAGCCGAAAGTGGGGAACGGGGACACGACTTAATGGGAACGAAGTGTCTTACACTGCACGAGGTTCCTAGATTTCCTCTGTCTAACCCGCTACTTGCGAGATACAACGTGAAGCCAAAAAATATTGCTGTTTTATATTCGTGCCGATTATATATCGCTAAGAATTGTATCTTTAGAATTGGTAGAAAGTGAAGAATGCAGTATTCTTAAAACTTCGTTACTACTTACTACGAAATATAAAAACTACCCTAAATTTCGAGTAAGCACATATTTATATTTAATTTCATTCGAAGGAAGTCGGGATATGTGAGTAACTAAATGATTATGAGGATTGTGAGTGTAAAACCTAAAATCACTCGGGGATTATAGACGCTTAAGAAATACAGAAAATAAAATCCATAACGTTAAAATCTCACCTATAGCCGGATCAACAAGAGCAAAAGCACGTCGGAGGGCATCCACTGATACATTCACACGCAGATGCTGTTGATGCTTGGTACTGAGTACGGCTACAATTTCTCGTAAATATTTATCTTGAGCGAGTTGTCTTTGACGGTGTAGTTCGCGTGCTAGGTCTATGCGATCGAACCCTTCTTCATTCTGGAAGATTTTTGAAGAAACTTTTAATCGGATGGCTCGAAGGACCATAAATATATATTGAGTAGTATTTAATATTTCAACTAAACATCGTAAGTCTGGCTGTATTTGCGTCAACAAGGCATTAAGATCCGCAACCTAATACACAATTTATTTAAATAAAGCAAAAGAAGCTAAAATAATACTATACCTCATAAAAAAGTTTATCCAAGTTCACATCAACAGCATTCAGTTTCAACTTCAATTGTTTCTTCATAACATCTATTAGATTTTTTAAGTCAACTTCGCTCTTTAATGGAAAGACGGTTCTGGTTACTTTCTCAAATTCTTCTAATGTTATGATCTAAGATAATACAATAAAATATACATAAATTATATAGTTAATTATTACAGAATTCGGCAGAAAGTGGGGAACGGAGTGTCTTAACACTAGGTTCCCTCTGCCTGAAGCTGAATTATTATATAATACTAACTCACTATGATATTGAGCACACGTACATTTTACTTATATATTATGGAAAGGCTTATTGTATAAATAAAGAACAACACAAAACTAAAATATTTTAACATGCTGCAGTACCTCTCCATCCTTGCTATGTTTATACATCTGTTCCTTCAAACTATACCACTGAGCTCGAAGTCCCCAATATATATCCTCACTGAGGTGCCCATGGAGGACGCCCCAGAATAGTTTAACTTGGGGCTCGTCTAGCATCTGTTCTGCTCCAGCACACAGATTGTACGCCCATTCTGCTCGGATTGAGGATTGCTGGTATCTGGAGTACCGGGGTCGGGTCATGTGGAAAAGTATTCTTTTATTAATATTTGATGATTAATTGACTTGATCCCCAATCATATCAATTATTTTAAAATGTATACAATTTAGTATATGTGGTGGTTGTGGGTTTTGCCTAAATCGAAAGAATTTTTTATTAAAAATATTTATTAAACACATCATTTAAAGCAAAATATTGAGTTCGACAACTCATTTTGTAATGTTGTAAAATTGACTCAAAATCGTGGAATTTCTTAACATAAAAATGAAATTTAATCTAAATCCAAATCATTTTTACAATAAAATCTACAATCAAAGAATTTTAAGTAGCTTTAAAATTAAATTTAGGAGACCGACGTTAGACGCGGCTGGTTGTGGATTCAAACCTCATTCGAGGAAATGAAATATTTATTTAATTGTATATTTCCATTTATTCGATCTGGTCTTGAGGGAAAAGCGCGGCGTTGAGTTCAGCCACTCAATACGCAATACCTACAGAATTCGGCGGAAAACACGAAACGGAGTTTCTTAATACTAGGTTGCCTCTGCCTACTCTGCTGTATGCGGAATGAAGCTGTTTTATTTATTTATATTAAAAAAATCAGAAAATAATCTAATATAGAGGCCAGTCGTGGTACAGAGGCACAAATATGACTGTAAAATCGACTGGTTGGTTGGTTGGTTGTGGGTTCGATCCCCACTCGAGGAAATGAAATATTTATTTACATTTATATTTTCATTTCTTCGCTTTGGTGTCGAGGCAAAGTGCGGCGTTGAGTTCCGCTACTCAACACGCAATGCCTTTAAAACTCGGCGGAAGGTGGGGAACGGAGGGTCTTAAAACTAGGTTCCTTCTGCCTACCCTGCTGTGTGCGGGATACAGCGTGAAGCTGAAAAAAAATCTAATATGTTTATATTAGATTTTTTTTTCAACAAAAACTGACCTGACCAACTCACACTTTACAGTAAAAAAATTATATAGTTAACGAATATACAATCTCCTCCTTTTTGAAAAAAGAAGTCGGTTCAAAAAGCAAAGAAATACACAAATAACTAAATATGAACAGATTTATTCTAAAATGCCACCTTACTCACCTCTCCTCGAAGTACCTGGTGACATAGTCCTGCAGCGCCACCTCGCGCTGCTGCAGCTTCCCGGTCCAGATGTCGTTGATGAGGACGCTGAGCGCGCGCCGCGACAGGCGCAGGTTGCGCACGCGCCCCGAGTGGCGCAGGTAGGGGGGGACTACGGGGTCTGAGCCCTATAAACAAGCTGATCCTCATATCATCATAAATCAGAATCATTTTGATCAAAATTATTGAATGTAGAGGCCAGTCGTGGCGCAGAGGCACGAAGTGTGACTGTAAAACCGCCTGGTTGTGGGTTCGATCCCTACTAGAGGAAATGAAATATTTACTTAAATTTATATTTCCATTTTCTTCGCTCTGGTGTCGATGCTAAGCGCGGCGTTGAGTTCTGCCAATCAACACGCAATGCCTCCAGAATTCGGCAGAAAGTAGGGAACGGAGAGTCTTAGTCGTTAATTTGAATTATAATAGGATGGAATGTATCGTAATAAAAGTTAAAATGGAAAACAAATTATAACACATAATATCAATCTAAATACACATATTATGTAGATTCTATTTTAATGAAATAACGTGAATAACAGAACGTAACGTGAATAACAGAACGTGTGTACTGAAATCACGATATCGTCAATGTTTCTCAGAGTTTACTCCTTTGATAATAACTACTAAAATGCAGAGCTATTTTAGAATATCCTATGATATTATAATATATATTTTTTTGTATTGTTGTTTTATAAAACCATATTTAAAAACAGTAGAACTGTTGCTTACTTATCAGTACTTAAGCATACGTTTATTTTTATATCACCAAAAACATTTCGTACTTACAAGTCCATCAAAATACTCCAAGTGCTCGCTCTCGGCGGCCGGACCGAGCTCTTTCAGTAGCACTCTGAGCACGTCTCGCGAAGAAAGGCCGCTGGCCAACTGCCACCATCTACAAGTGTACCGCACACGTATAAGAACAAAGAAAACGGATATTAATTTGATTGAGATTATTAATGGGCTCGATTCATTTATTTTTCCTTAAAATAAAATCAAAGTTAAATCAGCTTCACGCTGTATACCACACACAGCAGGGTAGGCCGTGGGAATCTAAAAACTGTTGAGAAACTCCAATTCCCACTTTTCGCCGATTCATGGGAGATTAAAGATATTGCGTGTTAAATGGTGGAACTTAACACCGGGGTTTTGCCTTGATGCCAGAGCGAAAATTAACAAATAATATATGTATATTTTTTATGAAGAAAGACAAGGCAAAAGAGCGTACGGGGCACCTAATATTAATTGATCACTGCCACCCAGGACCTCGTGTAACACCAGAGCAGCTACAGGTGCGTTGCCGGCTGACAAAGTGGAGATAGTCGCATTTTTTGAGTTCGTATCGACCTGGAAACACTGCCGCAGGTAGTCCATTCCACAGTTGAGTGGTACCCGTGGAAGGAAGTTCCTATGAAACCGCACAGTAGTGGAGTGCTACGTATCCAGATGATGTGGATGATACTTGAGTTTGTCAAATACTTTTCCAGAACACTCCCCATGATAAATGCGGTAGAGAACGCACAGCGTGGAGACGTCTCGACGCAAAGCTAATGTGTCAAACCCTACATAGATCATTGGGTCCCCAATGATTGGAACGGCTCTACGTTGTATGCGATCAAATGTTCAAGCTGGATACTGGAGTGCACCCAGAGATGAGAACAGTACTCCATATGAGGCCAAACCTGGGCCTGGCCAAAACAGGGCCAATCGGTGTTTAGGTGTGAAGTACTGTCTTGGCTTGCTAATGATCCCCAGTTTCTTTGAAGCCAACTTGGCCTTGCTTTCCAGGCGATCGTGACACTAGCAGTCAGTCCAATGTGCTGATACTGGGCGCGGCTATAGGGAGAGTGTTTTGGAAGACTGGCGAATAAATAAAATACAATCCAACTGATCAACTAAAACCTTACAGTAAAAAATGTACATATATGTATATAGTTAACGAATATAGAAACTCTCGTGAATATAAAGAAAGTATTAAAAGTATTTGAACATTAATGATAATCTAAATTTTTAATTTTCTTCTATTACAGATTAAAGATCGATGACGCATAGAAGGAAGACTAGTTAATTTAGATACTAATTACTATCGCCGAGTATTAATAACCTATATCCAACGTCAATATTAGATTGCATACATCTATCCAATCTCTAGATTGGATAGATGTATGAAACAATCTAAGATTGACGTTGGAGATAGGTTATTAATATTGGGCGTATACTAACTTATGGTAATCCATATAGTTGTATATGTCCTAATACTAATTATTCGAAATATTATTTAAATTTTTTGTATCTTATATAACATACTTACATAGCTTAACTCGTTTTTGATTGTAAGAAATAAGAAAGAATTTTCGTTTCACCACATTTAATTAGAAAAAAAAAATATAATTTTCATGTAAATAAAGAAAAAAAATCATATAAATAAAATATATTTATGGAAATATACTTAAATCTACGTCTGGTAATTATTCGGAAAACAAAGGACGAAGTATCTTAACACTCAATCTACTATAGCTAATAAAACTCACCTTTCCCTCCCTCCACTGATGAAGTCCGCGCACACCTCCCACTGCGGCCGCGGCGTGCCTGCGCGCTCCAACTCCCGACATCTCTCTTTACAATCTACTAACTCTTCTTCTACCACTTTTTTTAATGCTACAAGAAGAGAAGTACTTTTATTTTTTTAATAAAGTTATGCATCTACCATAATGGAGAATGATAGATAATATATGTGATGAATTTCATTATTTATTGTTAAAAAAGACTTAATAAACAATGTTTCACGAGGTCGTGACGCAGCGGTAATGCTTCTGATTGTAAGCACGATGGTGGTGGGTTTGATTTCCACTTAAGAGAATGAATTATTTTTATTGGCTGGCCTGGCTGGCTGGCAAAAGAACCACCAATTAACATGCAACGTCTCGAAAATTAGTTATAACATGGGGATCATTACGTTTCGTCAGTCTTGTTGATCTATGGTCATCGTCAGTTGAACTTTACCTATAGCTCGTTTGTATGAAGTCTGTAGCCCCTCATGCTCAGTGGTTAAAACACTAAGATTTTTAGAAAGATCGTACAACTTTGCATCAAGATTGTCATATTCACGGCGCGGTACTGTTTCTGCATATTCTTCTTCCATCCTTTTTAATTCATTCTGAGCAGTAGATAATTGTTCTCTGTCAAAGTGTCAAAATATTATGTTATAAGTCTATGTTAGAAGAATATTGTGGCAATTCGATTAATAGAAACTACTTTTTGTCTTCCTTTTAGATCTGACTTCAAATAAAATTATGCCAAGTGCTATATTACATAGCATTCCAATACACTTAATTGTAGAAAGCGATATAAGTTATAAGTTCGTGGCGAAGGGGCACAGAGACTGTGACTGTGACTGCAAACGCGACAGGTTGGGGTTTCTATTCTCACTCGTGGAAATTGATTATGTAATCTTTTCCTTTTTTTCGCTCTGGTGTCGAGGCAAAGCGCGGCGTGGAATTCCGCCACTCAACTCGCAATGACTCCACAGTATCTTAACACTGGGTTCCCTCTGCCCATCCTGATATGTGCGGCATACAGCGTGACGTAAAAAAAAATACATAAATTTGACCATCTACCTCAGTGATTCTCAACCACTGTGCCGCGGCACTTTTGTGTGCCGCCAAATTTCAAGTGTGCTGCCAAATTTTCCAAATATATAACAATGTCAATATAATTAAATTATATCATTTAAAAAGAAAAATATTTTTAACATGAATATATATTTAAATCCACAAAAAAATAAATTCGTACATTTAAAATTTTTGTCATAAACTATTAATGCAGTGTGTTGTAGTAAATAATTTCTCTTTGTATGCCGACAAATTTTCTTTGTATGCCGCCAAATTTTGAAATCGTTAAATATGTGCCGCAACAAAAAAATGGTTGAGAATCACTGATCTACCTTATAACAATTTACTGCATACATAATGGTAACTTTTAAAATCAATTAACCAGGCCAGTCGGTAAGTACGTAAAAAATGCGATGGATTAAATTCCCATCCCAGGAAATAAAATATTAAATATTGTCGTTGCCTGGTAACGAGCCAAAGCGCGGCTTTGGGAGTCTTAGCACTAAGTTCCTAGGTTCCCAAAAAATAGCAAAAAGTGATTTTAAGATTTCACAATATACTATATAAAACTATTTTACATTCGAAACTAATATCAATTTATATACATTACCGGCATCGATCCAACGCTATCCTCAACACAACAGGGTCCCTATACGCGTCGTCCACTGAGCTGCTGGAGCTACCATCAAGCTCCCGTAGTTTTAGTTGCAGCGCTACATTTTCAAAGTAAAGTGTGTAACGGGCGTCTCGCTCTTTCATTAGAATTAAATAATCGGAAAACTTATCATCTTTTTGCTAGAATTACAAAAAAAAGGTCTAAGAATATTATTTTTTAATATGAATATTATATGCAGCAACGAAAAAGTAACTAGGCACTCCGCCACTCTCGCCACTTAACAATCAATTCGGCGCAAAATGAGAAATCAAAGAGTGGGATACGACGTGATAATAAAACATAAGAGTAAAGCAAAATGTACATGCATTACCTTAGATACAGGTAGCATTTTTAAGATTTTGTGTTGAAATTGATTGACTAACAATAAGGGGATGGAAAAATGAAACATAATTAATATCCATAAAACATACAAATATAATATGATAAACATAATAACAACAACAATCACAACATTTATAGTACCATAGTAAAATAAATGCACAAAGTGCAGTACCTTTCCTAATTCTTTTTTAAGTTTTGATATATCAAAAGACAATTTTAGATTTTCTTCTTGTAAGTCTTGATTCTCTTTCATCAACAGTCTCATTTTATCATCCCTTTGTTTCTTTCTTACAGATATGCCAAATACTTTCTGTAAATTATGATGTATAAAATTATTTTTATATGTATATTATGTTAACTAACTCTATGTTGTCTCTGCAAGCCCTAATATGGAAGGAAAAATGCTGCTGCTATATGCAAGGAAAAATTTAAAATAAAAATAATAAGAATATCATAAAAAAAATACTTTCAAAGCCAGCTGTTCATCATTTTAATTGTGGTATATTTATGAAAACTTTGGGGTCCAAGCTTCTACTTGAGTTCTTATATTTGTAATATCTTCAGCATAAGTCCTGCAACAGCCTCCAATAAACCTAACACCCAGATCTAGCCAATGAGACACAAATGTATCTAACAATTCACATTTATCTTTATCAATCCATCCCATTTCTGGGTTATATTTTTCTCCTGAATTTGGATAAGTAACTATAGGTATAGGTGGTTCAATATCTTTACTTATGCCATTTATTAAATTAGCTACAATTTTGGGAGAACAGCAATTGACACCAATAGCTATTAATTGCTCTGAGTTAGCTTTCCAACAGTTTCTGGCCACTGTTTGAAAGTGTTCCCCATGGGCTAGACTATTATCATCTTTACAGCTTAAAGAAATCCAAGCTTTCATGTTTGGATAGTCTTTTAACATATTTATTAAAAGTAAAGCTTCTTTTTGGCAAGGAATAGTTTCAAATGCCAGTAGATCTACCCCAGATGTTATAAGTGTTTCAATGCGAGGCTTATGCCATTCTGCCATAACCTCTTCAGGTGTTCTATCTGCATAAGCTCCTGTATACTCTGATCCATCATGTAAATGTGCACCGTACGGACCGACAGAGCCTGCTATCAATATATCACGATACGGAACATTATTTTGAATATTTTCTTGTTTATATTTATCTCGCGCAGATTTTGCAAGATCAACAGCACGTCGAATTATTTCATATCCTTGATCTTCAGTTACACCGAGATGTTTAACAAATCCACCAACTGAGGCTTGATATGTATTGGTGCTGATAATATCCGCGCCGGCTTTTATGAAATCTAGGTGTGTTTTAGCAACATCATCTGGATTTGTTTGAAGAAATCGTGCATTCCACAGTGGATCACCATCCGCAGTGATCCCCACATGACGAGATATTTGTGATGAAAAACCTCCATCGAGAACGTAAACTCTATTTTTTAACAGTTGAAAATGTGCCATAGCAGTTTCTTATAAGATTTTTTGTTGATTTAGTTTCACTATATATATATTTCGTGAAAATAATAATTATCTAACACATAATACGACTAATTATTATCAGTGGAACAACAATAAATAAGCAATTGATATAAAAATCAAAACAATCGTGATAAGATAATAATAACGTGTCACTGTCATCAAACATAAATTCTGCTGTCAGATATAAAACACCGCGCAGTTTAAAAATAAATTGACTGCAATACATACCTAAAATAAATTTAGGTTCTAATGAAATAATTATGAAATGCTAATTAAACCTATTAAGACTTCTTTTAAGCTATTTATATAAAATCAAATTGCAATGCTATGTTACGACTTAGCTTTGAAATTTTCAATATATTATTATTCCACTTCAAAAAGTAAATATTCTAAAAACAACTGTTGCCTAAAAGTTGTTTAAATATCTAAGTAAAATGATTTAAATACATATAAGTATAACTTGCATTATGTTACCTGAATGGGTGGTGGATGGATGGATGGTAAATGGTATACGTACTGCATATATTAGTAAAGTTGATATTATTTTTTTTCCTTGTACTAACTATTGTATAAGTTCATAAGTAGTCTATATAATTAATTTAAAAAAATGCTTGTATAACAATTAAATATTTTTAAAATATATGTATGTAAATTAAATTATTTTATATATGTATATACAAAAATACTCACATCCTGTGTTATGAATTGGCTAATACGGTCATCCCTAACGCGTATAGCGTCTTCATAGGCATTTTTAATTTTACAAAGTAAAGAAGACTGTGTCACTGCATAATCAATCAAACATTGAAACGCTTCCTGGTAAATCTAAAATTAATTAATAATTGATAAATAAAAACGAATTTACTTTAAGCGTGACGGTTCTGGGATTCTTATTTAGGGATGATTTATTTTCTTTTGCGCCTCTTAAAACACTTAACACGAGGTTCCTTCTGCTTGTGGTGATATGTGCGAGATACAACGTAGAGCTAAAACAAAAGAGATTAATAATTTACCTCCAAAATCCCATCAAAATATAACTGCTTTATATCTAACACATCAGTGTTGGGTTGTCTAATTAGTTTCAATTTACATTCAATTTTTGACTCAATATTTTTTACATATTTCGGTTTAACGTTATGCATTTTCAATCAACTTAACATATATTTTGTGACGTGGTTATGTTATCAAGATTTATCTTTCAATAAACGATTGTTTCTGTAGTGATTATCTATTTTATCAGCGGTACTTAACTTAAAACTTTATTATCATTAATATCATTGGAGAAAATCAGAAAAGTTTTAATTACTTAACTATGTCATATTTATTTATATTTTATTTCACTTATCTTCATTTAAATATAAAACCAAGAAAACCAATACATATATTCTTCTCAGGATTTCATTACGCAGTGTTTTTGTCATCACCACTTTAAATGAAACCACATGTTACATTTTTTTTATATTTTTGAGTATTACTATTATTATAATAATAAAAAATAAAAAATCAGCTTCACGCTGTATCCCGCACACTGCAGAGTAGAGGGAACCTAGTGTTAAGACACTCCGTTTCCCACCTTCCACTGAATTCTGGAGATATTGCATTCTGAGTGGCGGAATTCAATGCCGCGCTTTGCCTCGACGCCAGAGCGAAGAAAGACAAATATAAATTTAGATAAATACTTCATTTCCTCGAGGGGGATCGAACCCATAACTAGTCGCGCTTACAGTCACACTTTGTGCTCCTGCGCCACGACTGGCTTTAATGAAAAATCAAATTAAAATGAAAAATCTGGCCTCAAATTTAATGTATAAATTTAAACAATCATGACAAAATTATATTTTGGTAAAAATTTTATATTGTAAATAAAATATTAATACCCAATAAGCCCTTAAGTTTATTAAAAGAAATATTTTTTTTAATTTAATATTAGTTACTCATGCCACGAAAGTAAAAGTAACATTAGTAAGTCATGTTATATTTTGTTTTTTTATAATAACGCAAAAAAGTATTACAAACATAAAAATATAATTAAATTACGTTGAGTAATGTTACTTGTTAAAATCAGCTTCACGCTGTATCCCGCACACAGCAGGGTAGGCAGAGAGAACCTTGTGTTAAGACACTCCGTTCCCCACTTTCTGCCGAATTCTGGCATTGCGTGTTGAGTGGCAGAACTCAACGCCGCGCTTAACCTCAACACCAGAAGAAATGGAAATATCAATTTAAGTAAATATTTCATTTCCTCGAGTGGGGATCGAACCCAGTCGATTTTACAGTCACACTTCATGCCGCTGCACCGACGACTGCACGACTGGCCTCTGTTGCTTGTTATTATTATTAATTTAATGTTACTTGTTGTTAATTTAAAATAAGTTATTTGTAATAATTTATTCTAATAAGACAATTTATGGCATTGAGTTTCGCCATTCTACACATAATATTTTAATTCTGAGCGGAAATTGGAGAGCAGATAGTGTTTTTGAAAATAAATGTATATAAACTTACCGTATTACCGCAACAATGTAAAACTAATTCATAGTATTTACTGAAACTAAATTATTACAATAATTTTACCCTAGGTTATATGAGTTTTCTGTAATAATCATATTGAAATATAAATGAATTTAATAAAATAATTTCGCAAATATTTTCATAAGCTTTTACCACAGATTAAGCCTTACATTATTAATTTCTTAATTTTATAATCTGTGTAAACTGTATACTGCCATCTGTGACACGAAACAGAACTACTGGATGTGACGTCACTGACAGTCATGAATTACGGAAATTAGAAATGGCTGCGATGGGTAGTGGACGGGGGACGATGGATTCCCAAAATCAAGTGCAAAGTGATAATTTAGACCGTTTAAAATTGCTCTATCCCAATGTGAACGAGGACGAAACACCATTGCCGAGGTCCTGGAGCACTAAGGACAAGTTCAGCTACATCGGGCTATCGCAAAATAATCTACGAGTGCACTACAAAGGTAAGATTCAAGGTTTGTTTATGGATTACTTATTTGCGAAACTCTATAATAATTTACTATGAAGTCGTTTTAACATGCATATAGTCCTATTTAGCGTATAAGTTGCTTAGATAGTCTAACGTGTCAACATTTTGGCGTTATGTTACGCGATAGACTCTGCCTCATAACTCAAACAAAGAAATCAGCTGATCGTATATTTTGTATCAACATGCGAATATAAATGATAGCTGTATTTATTAAGCGTTAAATTGTATTAAATTCGCTTATTTATTTGATTCTTTATGTTATACACTATTTAATTGAATAAAAACGTCGTTCAATACATTACAAGGTCTCTCCTCAGAAATGGCAGACAAAAGTTACGAATTATCATATCATTAAAATAAACATTCATTTCGGATGTAGGCATAATATATCACCAACTTACAAATATTCTTATTATTCTTTACTTATATTTTATTGGATAATTCTTAATCTATTTAGATTTTAAATCAAAATTTATTGTTGGTCAAAATTTTGTGTGACGCGTAATAATACGTAATTCGTTTACAGCTATGTGGACTAAAATGATTGTTTTGCATTTTCAAGTAATATTATACATTGGACTCAATTATTTCGAATTTGACTATATGGTTTCTATCAAAAAAAATATTTAAGGTTATTTATTTTAAATATGGAGTTTAGTATATATTAAAGATTATATTGGTTAAATATAATTTTCATATGATGAATGATAAAATTTACTTTATTTCAAAAAATTGTACAATTTTTGTGTCTAACATTGTCTATAATTTTATGTTTCTTTATATTTTTCAGTCATTTATATAAAAACTCCTTTTTGAAAAATAGTGCAGAAGAAATGTAATAATGTATAAATTATTATCTATATGTGTATCTGGAAATGTAATTTCTAAATACTTGTGCATCTCCCACCAATGGGTGTGTAGACAAAAGAAAGAGTTGGAGAGAGTTAAGCCACTCTATTTTGTACTTATTTTTCTTTTATTAATTAAGTTTACATATGGTAATAAATAATATTGTTTTACCAATAACATATGTGGGTGGTTAAAGGAATCTTTTAAAATGATAAAATTTGTTATTTTGTAATATATAAGATCAGATCTTCACAAATATTTGTGTCAGCAACTATCACATTTTTACACCCTTGATTTTTAAAATGCTTTTTGCATTTTATACAATACTTTCTAGTATAAACAGTAAGAATTTGAATAGATTGGAATAGGCCACTATTCATCTTCATCAATTAATACATATAGTTTGGACAGTGGAAGTTTTAAACCCTTAAAACTACAACTGGTTGCAAGTCCCTAGCTATGCTCTGAGCTTTTTATTTTGCAACAACAACTCATACACCTGCACAGTTCCTTCTCTCACATAAGATGGTCCCAAGATAATCTTTAATATATCATTTATATATTGAGGCTGTCATGGTGTAGTAGTACACCGTCTGACAAGAAACATGACAGTTGTGGTTTATACCTCCTCTCAAGGACATAATTACATGTAAACTATTATGGCCAGTGGTGGTGCAGTGGCACAAGGTGTGACTGTAAAACCGACTGGTTGTGGGTTCGATTCCCACTCGAGGAGATGAAATATTTACTTAAATTTATATTTCCATTTCTTCGCTCTGGTGTCGAGGTTAAGCGCGGCGTTGAGTTCTGCCACTCAACACGCAATGCCTCCAGAAATCGGCAGAAAGTGGGGAACGGAGTGTTTTAACACTAGGTTCCCTCTGCCTACCCTGCTGTGTGAGGGATACAGCGTGAAGCTGATTTGATTTTTTATTTTTTATTATCATATCCTTAATCTGGTAGATTACTAAACATACAACATCTGGAAAATGGAGCAGGGAGAGAGGATCAGTGTTTTTTTATTTGGTTCTTTTTGTTTTCATTCTTCCTACTATATTTAATTACTTTAAACCTCTAGCTGGCATTGAGGAAAATTGTTGTATTTGAATATTCAAATGTATTATATTATTAATTTATTAAATTTATATACATATATGTTATCATGGTGTTTTAAGAATACCATCAATAATGTCAAACAGTAGTATGTGACAACAAGTGAATTAGAAACAAAGTAAAAAAACCTGGCTGCAAAACTAAATTAATAAATCTAATAACACTTGCACCATCATGACAAATCAAAAAATATATAATTTATCAAAATCTGATTGTTCACTGTGAAACTGTTGCAAGGGAACAAAGGAATAGACAATAAAGATATATAGAACACATTAAAAACATAACACTAACACTGGCTTTACCATAGTCAGGTTAAAAAAATAGATTATATGATTATAGATTGCATAAAGAAGCAATTAAAAGCAATAGAATTAAACTAATGTATGCAATATATTTAAAGAATTTTGATAATAAAAAAGAGGTTGTTTATTTCTTTGTTTTCATTATTAATAATATATTCCACTAGACCAAAACTAAATGTTACTAGCAAATATTATATTTTTTTATAATTATATTTTTAGTTTTTTTTTGTGTAAATAATAATGAATAATTATACTTTTTTATTAACTTTAAAGTAAAAAATATCAATATTTTGTGGCTATTGTGCAGTGTGTGGAATTGGATCATGGTCTTGATGATTTTCGGCTTACAGAGATTTTAACACAAGTCTCGGTGTTAAAATCTGCCACTCAACATGCATTGTCTTATGTTCTGATGATAGCAGTAAATGGGGTAATAAAAAAATTCTGAATGTAATATTTTTAGTGAGTTTAGTCATGGTGTAGGGTCACAGGCGTGTGACTATAAACGCGACAGGTTGTGGATTCGATTCCCACTCATCATCATTTTTAATATTTCTATTTCTTCACTCTGGTATAGAGGAGAAAGCGCGGCGTTGAGTTCCGCCAATGAATACGCAATGCCTTTAGAATTCTGCAGAAAGTGGGAAACGGAATTGTCTTAATGGGAACAGAGTGTCTTAACACTATGTTCCCAAGTTCCCTCTGCCAAAAATAATTCATTCTTTTTCGACATGTCCTTAGTCCCTTAGGCTTTTATTGCCAGAGTCTGCCAATTCCAACTCAATTTACGCCAAGAAAATAATTGATCTTTTATGACAAATACGGGCATTCGTTTAATCGACACTATACGGTATTCCACTCTATTGTATATTTTTTTTCCTTCAGCGTGACTTAAATTCACAAGAGTTGTTTTGTTCAGAGATACTGTCGCTGCGCTTATATGGTGTTTGTCAATGCGGATACTTAAAGCACTTGATGACAAATGATTCTTGTCCTCTTTTACGTTTTTATCAATTAGTGAATAGATTATTATTAATAGATAAGAATGTTTTAATGATTTATATTCATAGTTAGGTTGTATTTTTCATGTTTAAATATAATCATCGTGTCTTTAGCTTATCGTGTAGGCAGTAGTTGTAGGTTCGATTTTCACTCGGGGGAATGCTAATATTCAAATTATTTTTAATTCTCGACTTCGGTCATTCGTTGAGTTGCTTATTGTTCTTTAACGCCCAATATTAATAACCTATCTCCAACGTCAATCTTAGATTGTTTCAATCTCTAGATTGGATAGATATATGAAACAATCTAAGATTGACGTTGGAGATAGGTTATTAATATTGGGCGTAAGTGAACGGAAAGTAGAGAACAGATTATCTTTTTGAGCTTCACTTTGTATCCCATACATAGTAGGTACAGTAAGACAGAGGGGATTTTTAAATTCTTTCTTATTCTTTTTTAAATTCTGGAGCCATTGTTTACTGAGCGGCGGAACTCAACGCCGCGCTTTGCCTCGTTACCGGTAATCGAACCACAACCTGTCGCTCACCTACTGTTCACTCTATGTACTATATGAGAGAGATGCGTGAAGTCAAATATTTCTGACATAAACCTGCTAAATTCATTTTAATCTTTACTTAAATTTGATTTTTCTCAACGTTTGCCCCCGACGTTTGTTGACCGGGGGTCCACGTCGGTGCACTAACCTAACCCTAGTCTAGACGCCCAGGCCCTGTGTCCTTTGTTGTCTGTCCGATTTGGGTTACACCCCGTTACATCTGATTATTGATTGTATTTTTTTTTTACTAAAAGTTTTTTAACTCGGGGGAATAAAATTAATTATATTTAATATTTCCATTTTCTCGCTCTGGTAACGAGGCAAGGGGCGGCGTTGAGTTCCACCACTCAACACTCAGTGCTTCGAGAATTTGGCGGAAAGTGGGGAACGGAATTGTCATAATGGGAATGGAGTATCTTTGCACTAGATTCGCAGGTTCCCTCTGCCTACCTAGCTATGTACGGGATACAGCATAAATCATAAAAAGTATATCGTGGAAGAGAGGCAGGGAGAACCTAGTGTTAAGACACTCCGTTTCCAATATGTACGAATTTTCATTCTATATATTCATAGTAGCTAATTATATAAATAAATATAACATGAAAAGATATATTAAGATGATTCATCCTGAGCATAAGACTCTTAACTAAATTATGTCTGTATAAATCCATTGGTTTTTTTTTTATTACCTTTGACGGCTGTCCTCAGGTTGACCTGTTTGTATGATTTATTTCGATGTCGATTTGTAATGTGATTTACTTCACTGAGCTGTTTATTTGAGTTTTATTTTTTTATATTATACTAGCTGTCGCCGGCTACTTTGCTTGTGTGGACTTTACGAGGTGAAATGGAGAATCTCTTTTTTCTCATTCCCGCAGGAATTTCGAGAAATCCTTTCTCACTATTTCCCCACACTCGCTAATCTACCTATAGGTACTTCAAATTTTAGCTTTTTAAAGTCCAATATATTCGTATGCTTCCACGCTTTGAGAGATAACGTGATAAAAAAATTGTTCTTAAAATGCTAAATTACTAAAACCTATTTTTAGGTACCTAACTAAGGTTCGTATTTATAAACCACTCTTAACTCCGAGATCGATCTTGAGATGCCGTTTTCATTCAATAACTGAAATATATTTTATATTTGAATTGTTTTTAAATTTTCTAAATTGAATATGAACTCGTAACCATCACGTCTATTTTTTTTTGTTAAATAGAAAAAAGACCATAATAGGTATTTTTTTTAATTGAATTCTTGTTTTCATTTGCATTGAATGAAGTTTGCACTGTTCACGCATATAAAATATTCTGTCGTCAAGCAGTAGTAGCTGGTGTTATTGATTTTATTCCTTGAAGTCGTTCTGATTCATTTAAGTCCTTGTGTTTTATAGTAATTACATATATTTAATATTCTTTTTTGCTTCACGTTGTACCTCTCTTTCGTTCCTAGAAACTTAGTGTTAAGACACTCTGTTCGCATTAAAAAAGCTTCAGTTTTCAACTTTCTGCCGAAAGGAGGCATTGCGTGTTAATTATCGGAACTCAACACCACGCCTTGCCTAGTAACCAGAGCGAGGAAAAAAATATATTAAATATTTAATTTTTCTAACTGGAATCAAACTCACAACCTCTCGCGGTTACAAACAACCCATAGTGGGTTGCTTCTCAATCATTCTGTAACGGAAGTGTTTTATATATACACTAGCGGCCCGCCCACGGCTTCGCCCGCTTAAAATACATGATTATTTAATAAGCAGAATTGATTGACAACTATAATAAAATAAATAAATAAATCAGCTTCACGCTGTATTCCGCACACAGCAGAGTAGGCAGAGGGAACCTAGTGTTAAGACACTCCGTTCCCCACTTTTTGCCGAATTCTGGAGGCATTGCGTGTTGAGTGGCAGAACTCAACGCCGCGCTTAACCTCACCACTCCA